>JBBPDI010000023.1:25472411-25488224 GCA_037974545.1 Cucumis variabilis | reverse complement strand
CCTCACTTATCATATAGAATTTCAATCTCTAATATCCCCTTTTCTTTCTTTGTGAACCAAATTGCACACTAAATTTTTCTTCTCCCCTTATTATTTTCCATGCTTTTATTTTTCCTTTTGTTGCTAATCTCAATTTTTTTTAAGCATTGCATTCAACAAATATTCATCCTATACTTCCTTGGGTTCGACACCCACGCTTGCACCTAACTACGGTAAAATCGAGGATAAAATACAAAAAAAAATTGTCAAGATGGTTAGGTAAGTACCCCTCACAACTATTTTAAATTTTTTAATATACACAACCTTGCCTATATACCTTGCGTAATCTTTTACCTTTTTGCATATCAATTCACATCTTGCCACTTATAAAGGTCACTCATAAAATGCTTGATTCCCTTCTTCTCAGAACGTCTAAAGTTCACTTTCTCTTCTCCCCTAGCACTTCCTCAGCAAGCAACTCAACTCTTAGTAAGAATATCAGAATAACACCTTTAATCCTTCCCAATCTTATTTATACTAGTCATTTAATCTAATTAGCTACCTCTTAAGTCTCTCTTAGTTTGCCTCATTCCTACTTACACTTTACTCATGCGGCTTATAACTCATTAGACCATGCAGACAACTTAAGCTTAACACGTAGCCAACTGTCAACTTAAGATTCCACATTGCCTTGAAATACTTGCCTTATCTTCTTAAAATACTAAAATCTTCTTCGCCTGGTCAGTAACTCGTGAAACAACATCATAACGCCTAATTATTACGGTTGAATGCGTACTTCTTTAAATTTTCTTTTCTACTTATAACCTCTTACATGATCTTTTAGCTATCATACGATCGTTCAACCTCTTACACGATCATTTGGCTTTCTACATGATCGTTCAATCTCTTACATGATTGTTTAACTTTCTATATGATCCCTCAACCTTTTTATACGATCATTTAGCTTTCAAACGATTGTTTAACTTCCTACACGATCGTTTAACAAAATACTCCTTCAAAAATTTCTCCAAAACTCTTGTTACTAACAACGTAGGTGCAGGTCTCACAACTCTTCCCTCCTTTTTAGAATTTCATCCCTGAAATTCTACTCCACAACTTTCTTTCCTTTGTCAACCACATGGCCTTCTCGTATAGACTCCTAGACTAAGTGGGAAGCCACTCTTGTTCGTGTTGGTTCCTAACCAACTTTAGTCTTCTCTTGACATTCACTTTGGTAATGTCTAGCTTGTTCACAATTAAAACAAACAATTATGTATCTGCAAATCCCTGAGTATCTCTTACCACACTCCACACATCTTGGTTTTCGATCACCAGACCAATGGGATCCTTGGCTAAAATAAGACTTAGTCTGCTTACTTATCTCCTTGTTGCTCTTCTTTTCTTCTTTTTCTCTATTGGACATCGAATTTGACTTCTTTTCTTTAAATATCTTTTCTTCTCCTTCAGTCAAGCAGCTCTCAACTCGCATGGCTGCCTCAACCATCTTAGAAAAATCTGAACAATCTGCACTCGCTGTCACTAGAATCTGAATTGATGTCCTCAAACCTCCCTTTAAAACGCTTACACTTATCTTCATCATCCATTATAAAGGCTATCGCATACTTTGCCAACTTAGTGAACTTCTTTTTATACTCTGTGATAGTTATATGCCTTGCACTAAACTTAGAAATTCTCTTCTCTTCTCATCAACAAATGAATGAGGGTAAAAATTCTCCTGAAGTCCTTTCCATGTAACGAAGTCTACACCTCATGCTTTTGTTGCATAAAGAATCCACCAATCCTCAACATTACCTTGCAAAAAAATGATGTCAACTTCACCTTTCTTTCTTTGGGACAATCCATCACTCCAAAATATTTCTCCACTAGACTCAGTCATCACTCTGCATCAGTTGGATTTGTAGTTCCTTTGAAGTTCATTACTCCTAATGCCTTCAACCTCTAGATATTGAACTTCTTCTCTAAGTTGCGTGATAATCCATCTACCATCCTCTGTGCAAATCTATCATACAATGCCTTTTCTCTTTCTCTCCTAGCATCTTGATTAATCGAATGCTCAAACTCATAAGCTCGTCCTCTTCCTCTCTGTGACATGGTATTTTTAAAAATTTCCTATAACGGTCCAGGTGATTTATCCGTAGGACTATCCTTATAGAACCAAAGTAGGACTTTTTGTAGTTGAAGGAAGTAGGACTATCCGTAAAAAAGTGAAGTAGGACTTTCTGTAATTGAAAGAAGTAGGACTTTTCGTAATTAATCGAACTTTGCGCCTAGCCTTCCTCTATAACGGTCCAGGGTCCACAAGGTTTACCAGGAGTCCAGAGGATTTATCCATAGGACTATCCGTAAAAAATCAGAAGTAGGACTATCAAGGGTCCTGCTGATTTACCCAGAGTCTGGAGGATTTATCTGTAAGACTATCCGTAAAAAACCAGAAGTAGGACCTTTCGTAATTGAAAGAAGAAGGGCTGTCCATATTAACCCGATAGGATTGAGGCGCAAAGAATATTTTGGTTCATTGATTCTTTTTTCTTTTAGTGAATTAGAATGTGGCTCCTCGACCTAACTACAAAGACAACTTAAAAGTTAGCTAAACTTTTCTCAAAATAATAACTTACAAACTTACATTTGTTCCATAATCCTCAAACATCAACTTGACATCACACTGCTATAAACTCAACTTAGACTTTCTCTTCTATTCCCAAGACAAATCATACTTAAGGCTCTTAGGTTACTCAAAATCATACTCTGATATCGTGTAAGGAAACAAAAAAGTCTATGGAAGCCATTAAGTTTTCCAATAAATATGAAATTGCCCTTGGTGTGGTTGAATTCAAAGGTGTTCTTCTTCCTATGACAATTCACCATTCTTTCTCAAACTTCATCCCTTTTCATATTTCTCACCACGACAGTCACAAACACCGATCATGGGCAATTCTTATTCATTATAGCGGCATAGGTCAATTCTTCTTCTTCTTCTTCTTCTCTTTATTTTTTTTCTTATTTTTCAATGAATTCATGATCGTTGTTCATCACCATCTCTTCTCTCTTCAATTATCTTTCTTTTTCTTTTTCATTCTTTTTCTTTTTCTTCTCTTATATTTTTCTTCCTCTTCTGCACTTTCTCTTAGAATTCATATTCATCATTATCTTTGTTCTAAAGTCATTATTCTTCTACTTCATTATTTTTTTGCAATTATTATCTTTATTATCTTTTTTTCTTCTTTTCTTCTAATTCTTTTTCTTCAATGAATTCAAACATCATGATAATCATTCTTTTTTTTTTCTTCAATGAATCATGAACACAGATAGACAGAGATAAGTGTGTATTTTTGTCTATGTCTATCTGTGATAGATAAACAGTAATCTAATTGTATCCTTGCATTGTTATTAGGATCATCATCTTTTTTTTCTTTTATAATGAATTGTGGATAGAGATATGGTTTAAGGATAGAGAGAGACATAGATAGACATATATCTCTATCTATCTATAGATGTATATCTCTATCTATCTTTTGTTATTTGTCTTTTATAATGAATCATGGATAAGGATAGACAAAGATAGAACTCTAGATGTATATCTTTATCCATCTCTTTTTATTTTTCTTTTAGAATGAATTGTGTATAGATGTAGACAAAGAGAGAGGTCTATTTCTTTCTATCACTATTGAATAGTTAATTTACTTTCTTACATAATATTGTTTTCATTTTATAGAATACAATATAATGTCTATTCCTATAGTTGTACTCAATTGAGATTATTTGTTAGAGTGGAATCAGATAGACAGAGATAGTGTTTTATCTCTTTCTATCCCATATAGAAAGTGATAGTGGTCTATCACTATCTATCTGGAATAGATTGTGATAGCATGTAAATATATGTGTTGAATTAGCATTATTGTATCGTATTGGAATTATTTGTTAGAATAAAATTAGATAGACATTGATAATGTTCTATCTCTGTTTATCATAGAGGAAAGAAGAAACACAAATGAGAATGAAAAATCGTGAAGGTTAATCGCGTTGAATTGCAACAGCATCTCTTTAAAGGCTGACAAGAAGAATAGCAAAATAGAAGGTTTACTTTGGGTAAATGGAAAATCTTTATTTAAATTGATAAAATTACAAAACAAAAAAAATATGAAGAAAAAATTTGTTGGAACAATGTCTTAAATGCCCCATACCTAAGTGCAAAACTTAAATCCTAAATACAATTATTCAATAAAAAAACAAATTAAATACAATTCCCCATACACACTACAAGAAACTGAGGTATTTCTAATGCCATAAAACGTCGACAAAATTGCAAAGTGCGCCAGGCAAAGTATTGTCAACGTCAAATCATCCATCGATAAGAACGTCGATAAAAAGCAGTTGAAGAAACTTCGTTTGACGTGCAAAATGAACGATGTCAACATGGCGTATCCTTGACGCCCCAAAATCTGATGTGTAGATGACATCAGTATTGGAATAAGGTTGACGTAAACAAAAAAATATGAAGAAAAAATTTGTTGGAACAATGTCTTAAATGCCCCATACCTAAGTGCAAAACTTAAATCCTAAATACAATTATTCAATAAAAAAACAAATTAAATAAAACTCCCCATACACACTACAAGAAACTGAGATATTTCTAATGCCATAAAACATCGACAAAATTGCAAAGTGTGCCAGGCAAAGTATTGTCAACGTCAAATCATTCGTCGACAAGAACGTCGATAAAAAGCAGTTGGAGAAACTTCGTTTGACGTGCAAAATGAACGACGTCGACATGGCGTATCCCTGATGCCCCAAAATCTAATGCGTAGATGACATCAGTATTGGAATAAGGTTGACGTAATCTAAGTGCATCAGGGAACTAGGAATACCGATATCGCATTGGGGAACGTTTTCCCCCATGTCATCTACATACATCGAGAAAATCATGATTCTAATGTATGCCATGTGTTAGAATAAATTTTGTTAATTATTTTGTTATTTATAATTTTATTATTTTTATTTTTTATCGTGAAGTATTGATTTTGGTTCCACTTCGTAAAGCAAGAAACTAAATTTGCAATAAATTATGAAAATAAAAAATTACAATTTATAAAACAAGATACAAAATATATATAAGAAAAATTACAAATAAGTTGTTCAAAATGTTCAAAATAATTACATTAAAATTTAAAAAACCTACACCTATCTTCTATTACATATTCACGGACGCCAAATAAAGAATGTCAAACCTACAAATGATATAAAAGTATAGTTAGAATATCACAGATGCAAAATTTAACAAATTAAATGTTGAAAATAATGTACCCCAAGTGTTCATGGTCCTCCCTATGCCCGACTCATCTCCTCGATCATCTTCTTCATCTCTTCCATTTATCATGTATGTTCTGCTATTTATCGGTGCCTCTTGTAACACCTCAAAAATTAAGAAATTTTTTAATTATAATTATCTTAGATTTAGTTAATTTTATTGAAATTATTAGATGTTATTTTAGATATATGTTGAAGATTAGTTGTTTTGTGGAAATTAGGATTAATTAAATATTTTTTGGAAGAATACTTAATTAATTGTTGAGTTTTGGATGTTTGGTATTGTGAAAGATTTAATTTAAGTTGAATAATTTTTTGTAACTTAATTTGGTGAAATTCTGGGTAATTATATATAGGTGTACATATAACTAATTAAGTTATGGAAGGTTAAGAATAAAATATTTTAATATTAATGTTTGAAAGGATAATAATTTTAGGGGAAAAGAAATTATTGAGGGAGAAAAAAATAGGGAAAATAATTATATTATGAAAAATATAATTCTTTTGAAAAGATACTGTATTTTGGGATAATATGATTATTTAGGAAGATTATTTTATTAATTTGGAGAAAATGAAAAATTTTGATTTGGTTCGAGAATTAAATGAAAAGAAAAGTTTTGTTGTTTTGAAAAAATAAAAAGAGAAAAAAAAAGGTGATTAGATGGAAGATATTTAATGAGGAGAGAGAAGAAGAAATTGTTGTTTTAAAAGGAAAAAAGAAAAATATAATAATAAGAATAATAATATTAAAGGATATTATTAGTATTAGTATTTAATATCCAATTAGCCTCCTCGTTGGGCACAAATCACCATCTTCATCATATTTTTCCTTCCTCACAAACCCTAGATCGTCGTTGCTCAGACGAAGTCGTTCTCCTCTGTTGCTTGTCGTTCACTTACCACCAGCCACGCCGTCAGCCTTGTTCGATCCAACGAAGCCTCGCAAAGATAGTCGCAAGACGTTTCCTCCACCGTCGCACGCTATAAATCTCTAAAGACTCTCCGTCAACTGATGTTGCTTGTTCCGTTGTCTCTTCGTCGAAGCCAGTCGCATTTCAAACCCGAGTTGATACTATCTTTACAATTCTTTGTCCGTCCTACGAGTGGAGTGTTCTTCCCCTTCTCGAGTCGCACGCGCAAGCCAAGTAGTTTCTCCTCCCATCCGAGCTGATTGCTTCTTCTAGCTGAGCCATAACCCTGTCTCCAAGCCAAGTTGCATTTTTATACTTTTGAGCTACTTTTGGTTAGTATTTGTTTGGGTTTTTGGGTTACCCATCAATTATCAAGTTCATTACTCTTAACTAGTTTAATTATGGATTTAAGTTGAATCTTATTAAATTTAGACTTGTTTCTTTGAAGGTCATTAACATTTTGGAAAAATGGTGTAGTTGTGAAATTGTTCCCATTCAAGGTTATTTTGGTTTCAACCTTCGCCTTGGGTAAGTTGGAGACTTAAGTTAAACTTGGATGTTGGGTGACAAATTTATTAATTTAAGTTTCGTTATGTTTAGGATTCGTCTGTTTGGAAAGCTTTGACTATTGCTGATAAGATTAAATATCATTTTTAGCTAATCTCGAGGTAAGAGATTTTATTATTAGACCCTTTTTTCCCTCATTATGCATTAACATAGCTTTGATGCATTATGTGACTTTAGAGATGTTTGATAATGATAGCTACATAGACAACTGTTATATATGACAGAGATAAGTGATGATCATGAGATGTTATGAATAAGATATGTTACGAATGAGATATACTATGGTTGAGATACATTTTGCCTGAGGTATGATATTTATGATATGCTACATGTATAGGCTACTTTGTTCTGTTAGCTTTGTCTGTTAGAGTCGTACCATATGGGTGTCTCTTGGGATCATTACTTATTTATGCTTATTTGGCTAGCTTTTATGTGTGATTCGACGGGATCACTTACAAACCTACTCTCCTTTAGGATGATTCCTTTGGGTTCACCGAGAACCTAGATGTATCCCTACAAGATCACTGGATGGCATGAATTCGCCAACACAATAGTTATATGGTACTTTCTTATAGAACTCTAACGGAGAGTTAACAGACACGTAGCAAGACTAGTAGTGGGTCCATTATTGAGTATAAATTTATACTCACTCTTTCCTATGTTTAATTTTTCAGGCAAAGGTAGAGGTAAAGGCAAGCTAGCGAATGACAAAAGTGATCGTGGTTTGCCATAGGGGACAATTTATGTTTTCTTCAGCATTTATATTTTCAGTATTTAATTTTTAGAAATTTATTTCATAACTCATGTTTACTTTTAGATATTTTTTTTATTTTAAATAAGGTTCGAACTAGTATTTTATTTATTTATTTTTCTTTTTATACACTTTATTAATAACTTTTTTTTAATATTTGAAACGTTTCCTTTAAAATTTAGTATTTTGTTTTATTTTAAATAAAAAATGTTTACTGGATTTACTGGTAATGACCTCAGCTTAGTATAAGGAGTTGAATCGTTACGCCGCTCCTCCTCTCTTAGTCATTGTTCTTCAATCAAGTTGTTAGCATTTTCCAAGATGGCCTTTAGTTTGATAATCATCGTTATGTGTGCCTGGGGATCATAAGATGAGGCAGAAGTGGAAGGATAACTCTTCCTAGACTTGGGCTTGGGGCCCCAACCAAGACCTTTTGAGTAGTCCAGTTGTTCTCGCATATCTCATCCCCAGAGAGTGATTGAGAACCCTCTGGTATGGATTGGGACTGAAGTTCCAACATTTGATTTTACACAATACAAGTTTGTAAGTTGGGAGATGATCAGAATTAAAATAGAAAGTATAATAAAAAGTTTTTATAAACTTACATGTGCATTCGCTATTGCTTGTGAAACGAACTTACCAATCCTATTAGCATGCATTTCTCATAATAACTCAGCACGGTCCACTGGGTGATCGTGTTCTTCAGTAAGCTCGGTTTTTCGTTAAAGGAATGACTTGGATCTGCTCTTGTGGTTGTGAGGTTGCTTCGCTCTAGAAGTCTTGTTAACCCTTGATTGTTCTTACAATCAAACAATGATCAAAATGTTGTATCCAAACAACAAATTAAATGAGATACTGTTAATTAATTTTAAGGTAGACGATATAAATTACCTGAAATTGTGCGGTCATGAAATGATCCCAAAGAAAGTGTCAATCTTGCACACGATTGACCAATCTCGATGGTGGGTTTGTATGTGCTTCTTCAGGGTTGTTGTACTTCTTGAAATGTTGATGGTTGTCCCTCCTGAATTCCTTTCACACACTAAGCATTTGATGCTCAACAAACCAAGTAAGTGTTGGATCTTCGAAATCAACACAAATCATTGCTAAAAAAGAAATAGGTTTAATGATTAGTCTTCTACATATTGTAGGTTGAACATATATATATATGTTAAAAAAATTTACAAACTTAGCGCTAGGCAGCCCTTGACGACCTCGATGTACTCTTGAGGTACATCAGCTCACTATAGGATCTGGATCGGAATCGCGTTAACACACCGATTGTGCATCTAAAACAAGGGATATGTGGTGAGACAGGCATGTTCCCTCCTAGGGGGATTGAAATGGGGATCCTTCCATTTTGTTGTACATACCTTTCTTACTCCATGTTTTGGGAGTGTTGTCGTAATCTCGAAGTGGGAGTAGGAGAGGGTTAAGAGGGATCTACTAAAAAGCACATTATCAGATTCAGTAACCATAACTACAAGTGTTTAGGGTAACGAGACTAACCTGATGTGTCACCCATCAAAGATGATCCTTCCATGTTATCTAATGCGTCCAAGTTTAGGTACACATTTTTCTCATAATACCGCTCGAAAATGACGACATAGTTCCTGCAGACATAAAAACCAACAAACGTAAACAAATGTGAGTATCGCAAACTAAATGTATAGAAGAATAACTAATGTGCATATGTGAAAAAGACATTGTTATGCATTGTCGCTTCACCCGCTTTGAGATGATGATAATTGTTCATCATCATCGTCTATGAAGTCATCCGTGATATGACGCACATCCGATCTTTTCACCACTATAGGATCAACTTCAGTCCTGCACAGAGTGTCATCCTTAATAATGTGTTCGTCAACATGATGTCTGATGACGATTTCTAATATATTAAGTTGGTCATTCTCAATATCTTTCACTTTTGGCATATTCCATACACGTTTATTTTGTACCACTTGAAAAACTTTTCAATCGGTACCATTTTTAGGGTCCTCGAGGTAGAATACTTGATGTCCTTGGGTTGCAAAATCACCAATTCCTCATTAACCAAAAATGAAACGTGTTTATTTATTTGTAACCTAGTCCTACGTGCATCCAATGGTTTTTATTACTGTTTGTGTCAAACCGTCTACACTTAAATAGTCAAGCACGTTGTCCAAATTGATATTGAATGTGTAACATTTCATCCAAAACACCATAGAAATTGTTGCCAGTACTTTTACTACCTTCACCGACTACCATGACTCTACTATTTTGTGTTGTATGCTGGGAATCACGCTCCAACATGTGAAATCGTATGCCACAAGCAACATATCCACTGTAAAAGCGAACCTCAAGTGAAGGTCCCATTGCATGTAGAAATCTTGAGAAAGGTTTTCTCTCCACACATTTCTATGACCTAAACTTGATGTAAGTGAATTATATATAAAGTATCAAATAAGCATGTACAAATTCTCGAATTCATTTACTCTATATACCTGAGCTCTGAACTGCTTAAGAAACGCTCGTTGATGTTGTTTAAAAATCTCAGAGACATTTTCACTCTGATAACGTGTCAACTTCAAGTGTTTTCTAAAGTACATAATTGTGAGTTTGTATGATGACAATAACACAGACTTAAGATATCGAATGGAAGTGAATTGAAGTTAGAAATGTGTATTTACGATAGTTCACTTCTTCATACACATTTTTTAGGATGTATCAATGAAATAGTTGTTTCTCTTCCTGTGATATACTTCAAAAATGCGCTCCCAATAGTCGTACTTTCTGAACGAACACTTCAAACTCACCAATCACCTTGTCCTCTGGAATGCTATCATCATTTTGTTCATCTCTGGTGAATCGGGTCTCAATCCCACTTCGATATCTCAAACAAAAAGTTCATGATTCGTTCATCAGATATCCTTCTGCAATAGACACCTCAGGAGGTGCTTTGTTACGAACATATTGTTTTAATGTGCAAAGAATTTTTTCAATGGAATACATCTAACTGTAAGAAACCAGACCAACAACCTTGATTTCATATAGTAAGTGAATGACAAGGTGTACCATAACGCTGAAAAAAGCAAGTGAAAATATTCTTTCCAATTTGCAAAGTATGATTATGATATTTGCCTGCAATTTGTGCAAATCAATTATTCTCATCGTCTTGGTGCACAATTCACATAAAAGACTATGCAGTTTAGTAATAGAGGTGTAGACATTTCTAAGTAAGAATGCTCGAACAACAATAGGTAGAAATTGATGTAGCAAAATATGATTGTCGTACATTTTGAGACGTGATATTTTTCCCTCGTTTTCATTCACACATCGTGAAATATTAGAAATGAATCTATCGAAATACTTAACTACTTTTAGGAACTTGAAAACTCAATCCGCTCACTACTAGTCAATGTGTAACTCGTATGTGGTTTCACTAATATGTTACAGACTTTTATCAAATGTAAATTCTTTCTTATTTTAAAATCTCATAGACCCAACTAGGCATTCATGGTATCCTTGATTTTTCCTTCAATATTCAACAACGTACCGACTAAGTTGTCACAAATATTCTTTTCAATAGGCATTACATCAAATTTGTGACGAATTAGTAGTTTCGACCAGTAAGGAAGATCGAAGAAAATACTTTTCTTAGTCCAATTAAGAGCTCTCTTTCTTTTTTTATCTTTTAACAAAGGATGTTTAGTCATAACTAGAAACTTCAACGAATCTAATTGTTCCAAGATTTCATGGTCATTCATTACCATTGGAGGTGCCTAATACTCTACTTTTCTATCATGTAGCCTACTTTTACGCCATACGTGGCTATTTGGAAGACAGAGTCGATGCCTCATGAAAGCTATTTTTCCTCTTATCCCAAATGACGATTTATCTTCCATGCAAATAGAACATGTCTGATACCCCTTCATACTCCACCCAGATAGATCATCATATGCCAGAAAGTCAATAATTGTCCATAACAAGACTGTATGCAACTGCAAAACTAATCAGTAAGACAATCATACGTGCGCACACCAAAAGTACATAAATTTTTCAGTTCCTCAATCAATGGTTGTAGGTACACATTAATTCACCTACTAGTTAATTTTGGATCAGGAATGAGCAATGACATGAAGAAGTTTGACTCTTTCACACATTTTCATAGTGGCAAATTGTAAGGAATTAATACCACATACCACATACCACATACTGTACGAGGTACTCATGTGACCAGACGGATTAAATCCATCTGAAGCTAACCCCAAACGAACATTCTGTGAATTTGAAGCAAAATCAAGAAACTCAGAATCAAAGTGCTTCCATCCCTTTGCATCAATTGGATAACTTAACACATTCTTTATTTTCACTCGTTTATCTTTATGTCACCTCATGTCTAGCGAGCTTTCTGATATAAACAAGCGTTGTAATCTCAACACCAACAAAACGTGTAGTCTATTTCACTAGGATGACCTAAGTAACTTAGTCTTAATCTTGAGTGTATTATAAACTCTTGCTTGAGAGAGATTGTCCTTTGATTTATTAGGGTGAGAGTGGCCAAATCGCCGACTCAATAAGCTTATCATTTTGGGGACAAAATCGAGTGGGGAGCTGGTAACATAATTACACAAGATGGAATTCACTCATTTTCTACTTTAGGGTAAGTAGATGAGTGTTTCTTTAAATGTTGTCTCCAGGTCTTGAACAAAGGGTCCTACCCTCTTTATGGCACGAGAGGCATTTCTGTTTATTGGTAGGACTATAAACAGGTTGTTCATTAGAGAAGCACTAATATTTAAGGATTAAAGGTAACCTAGTGGTAAAACAGTAAATTGATCCAGCTGTGTTACGAACACTCGTGAAAGACTAACTTACAGTTATTGGTCTATATCTGTGGATATAGAAATATATCTACAGTGAGAAGAGTTCAGCTGTGAGTTTTTAGTGAAATGTTCACACAATTAACGAATATTGACTAATGTGGTTAATGAGTTTAGCCAATTAATTTCAAATTGTTGTAGCTTCTGATCTGTAGGTCCATTAGGTCCCCTTCCTAGCTCGTAAAGGGTAATGAGATTTATTCATATTGGTTGTAATTTGAAATGTTCAAATTTACTTTGGAAATTAGTTTAATGTACAGTGATACATTATAATATAAAGTTTATCGAACTTTATTATATAAATTTAATTTTCGATATGTATGCAAGATTAATTTATGAGAGATAAAATATTTGAATGAGTTCAAATATTAATTTAATGTGAATTGGATTCATATTAAAATTATTGATTAGGAGAGAAACTTGTATTCGAATATGATTCAAATTTAATTTAAGTTAAATATAAAATATTTAATTTAGCTATTAATTAATTGGAAAATTAATTAATAGTTTAGTTTTATTTAACTAAATTTGATTTAATTAAATCTATAAGATATTGCAGAGATATTCATTCAAATAAGATTTGAACGAAATATCAATTAAATATGATTTAATTAATTACATTAGTATAAATCTATAAGATATTGGAAAGATATTCATTCAAATAAGATTTGAATAAAATATCAATTAAATATGATTTAATTAATTATATTAATATAAATCTATAAGATATTTGAGAGATATTCATTCAAATAAGATTTGAATAAAATATTGATTAAATATGATTTAATTAATTATTAACTAATTGATTAATTGTTAATTAATTAGTAGATTTGATAATAGAATCTCATAATTCTCTTCTACTCCTTTTCCTATTCCAAGAAGGAAAGAGAGTTATAAATATCTAGAAGAAAACAATTTTCTTCAACGAATTTATCAAAAAAAGAAAGTCAAGGTTTTTGCTCTGCAAAAAAAAAAAAAAAAGAGTTTCTCTCAACTATCTCTAAACTTTTTCCATCCCAATTGATTCCCACAAACCAATCTCATCCTAGAGGATAGGAAGGTCTCCAACGGGTGAGTGTCCCAATTTGGTGGTTTACAGATTTAGAGACATCAACAAAAGTAAGTTCTATGTATCTTTTAAATAAAAAACATGCTTAGTTTTATTTAGAATTTTGATTCTAATTTTGCCAATATACTGGTATTTTAAGATTCCTAAATTAATTTGAGTAATTGTTCTTTAATTTCTTTCGCTGCCAATAGGGCTTTTATCCCTTCAGCAAATCTCCGAACTTCTTCTAGAACAATACACAATCATACTTACAGGCATGAATAGTCTTGTATCCTAAGCCCAACTCATACAATTTTTGTTTGACTTCATAGAATGAACTATGGATATTGGTACCATATATTGAAACACATGTTTTATTATCTCTAATGAGTTCCAATTTGAATTCATACATCTCTTACATGGACACCTTATATGTTCGTAATTATTGATGTGATACCTTGCAACCTCTAAAAATTGGAAAACTCCTTCTCTGTACTCAATCGAAAACCCATTCCCAAGCTTCATCCAACTCTTGTCCATCTCTTTAAAAGCCCTAAAACATAAATAGGTTGGATTAGTTTTATATCTCTCCTCTCAAATACTCCAACGTACTTCATGAATAAGCTATGTCCAATCTCCCAACTTGCACTAAAGTTAAGTTTAAATCTAAACTAAGTTTAAATCTATCTAACACTTCCAACATACTTAATTAAAAGCTACCTAAGAATCTCCAACACTACTAACAAATTATAAACTAATTTTGACATAAAAAACTAGGCTACTATAACTATAGGATAGCCATAAAATAAATCAACCACAAATCAAGTCAACCTTTTTAATTACAAGCTATCTAACATTTTCAAATATTCAAATTCGAATTGAAATTCATATTCAAATTCAAATTTAAATTAAATATCAAATTCAATCTCAAATTCAAATTAAATAACAATCTCGAATTCAATAAACATTCCAATTCAATATAACCCCCTCCCTCCATTCAATATAACTTGTACAAATCTAAATACATTCAAATTCAATACTAAAATCTAAATCGTAACAATTAAAATTCAATAGTAAAATCTAAAAATAAATTAAAATTTGAGATTAAATTTGAATACATACATTATATCAATAGATAATATCACCACATAATATCAATACACACATTACATACATACATTTTTCTAATACATAACATATTAATCTAAATCCTAAAAACATACATTACATAATATATACATTCATTTTTCTAATTTCAAAAGAGGAAAAAAAAAGAACTAACCTTGAAATGAATGGTGGTAGCAGTGGACGGTGGGTGGTGGGCGACAGAAAACTTTGGGGCAACTAGACGAACAACGGACAACGGATGTACTCTTAGCCTCTCTCACTTTTTCTCTCTTTTTCTTTCTTCATGTGAACATAGAAAAAATAGTGTTGAGAATTTTCCATGTAGTTCGAAAACATCGGACAATAAGACGTTCCCCGATGCCATAAAGTCAAATGTCGACATTAGTGTAAACCAATGCTAATGTTTCACTAATGGCATTGGGAAAAATTAATCATTAAAATTTATTATTCAATCCCCCCTACGCGATCAACGTTACGTCGACATTCGTGTAGTCCAATATTGACGTTTGTGCAATAATGTCAGGGTAACTTTAACATTTAAATGATTATTTAATTTTTTTCGATGTATTCCTCCATTGCGTCAAGGACAATTACACGGTTATATATTTATTTCTGTTGGGGTTGAGGCCCTAAATCTTGTGGTCTTGTAGTTTATAATTGTATATATTATACAAATTTTTTATTTATCTAATAAAATAAAGTGTTTTATTTTATTTGACATTTATTTGCATTAACCCACAAAATCAATAAACACTACAACAAATATGCCTTTTAATAGCATCCAACCATAACATTTCTAATAGCAAGTTATTAAAAATAGAAAGAAAAAAAGCGGGAAAGGAAAATAGTAAAAGGGGAAAATTTTTAACATTTTTTTAGGGTTTGCCTTGTACACTTTGCAGCAAATAGCCATTTTCATTTTTATGTTTTCGTTCCTTCACGCCCCACCCTCATTTGATCCTCTCTTCAAATCAATCTCTCCCCACAAACAGTCTTTGATTTCGTTCGTTCACGCACATTCCCTCTTCGATTTTGTTCACACAAACAAGGTGAGAAAAATTTCTCCCTTCGTTTTTGCTCAAACTAAAGTCTCCAGCCTCTCTTGTTATTGTTCTCGTTGTGGATGCGGCCCTTTTTGTAGTTAGTAAAAACGATGTGCTCCTAAATCGTTCATGTAGAGACATGGAAGTGGGAGTATCCTATGTAAAGAGTTTACATAAGACTGGAACTATATAAATAGTC
>JBBPDI010000023.1:25352077-25362470 GCA_037974545.1 Cucumis variabilis | reverse complement strand
AACCCAATAGAATATGAAAAGCTAACCAATTGGCAATAAGAAATAGAATAATTGCAAAAGAGTTTAAAGAAATACACTAGCCTACATGAATATCAGTCTCGAAGCTCATCCCTAAGCATATCAACCAATTGAAACATTTTTCTGTTTCTTGCATTCAAATATTCTAAAGCATAGCACTATTACCATTCAACAAAAGCACCTTAATTTTCCTTTTAAAATAATGATGGAGAACTAGTTGGACAATGCATTATCAGATGCAGCTTATGAAATATGACCCACTTCTAAAAATGATGAGCAAGCATCACTTTTCTAAAGTAAAAAAGAATAATATAATATAGTAGTATTCATAATTCCTTGAAATGATCCAACCAAAACTTCTTTTGTCAAACCTAAGTTCAAAAAATTGAAGGGATGGTAACTGTTCAACATCTACACAGATCATCTCTGAAGCACAATTGTTGCATTAACAACTTTTTGCAATCAGACTATTTGGACGAATCCAAAATAGTCTATCGACGGCAAGGCTATCGACGGCGTGACTACTGGTAGCGGAGTCGCGGCGGTGCAGAGACGTCTAGCGGAGAGAAATCGAGCGAAGCAGATGGGTTACGCGCGGCCGGAGGCGTGCATCGTGGCGTGATCGATCGAAACGAAAATAAAGGAGAGAGATTGGAGCGACGGCTGTTGATGTCGTCGGATGGAAAGGGGAAGGGGGAGGATTGCGGCAGCGTTTAGGGTAGGGGAAGAAGAAAGAAGAAAAAGTAATGGGGGTGCTGCTGCGCGAGAAAGAAGAAAGGGAGAATGTTTTCTCTCTTTTTCTAAAAAAAAAACAATATAATAATAATTATTATTATAATTATATTAATAATTATTATTATTTCTTACATATTTTAAATTCCTTATTCCTTATTCCATATTCTTTTCCAACAAATTTTAATTACAAAAACACCCCACAAACTTAAAATCTTTAAATAATGATATAAAAATAAGATAAAAATATATTTTACCTTAAAATTTCACTGGGGGTCATCGCACGCGGGATAGGAAGGAAGGAATAAATTTTGTTTTTTAAATTAATAATAATAATAATAATTTTTAAGATATATTAGGAATTTCTTGAAGTTTTTAAAAACGTCAACGATTTTTTAGAATTATCTTGACATTTTAAAAACGTCAAGAATTTTTTACAAATTTTTTGACCTTTTTAAAACGTCGAGGAAAACTATATATTATTGACGTTTACAAACCGTCAAGGATGTCGAATTCATATACATTCTTGACGTTTTAAGAACGTCAAAAAATTAATAGATATTTCTTGATGTTTAAAAAATGTCAAGAAAAAATATATCTTACTTGACGTTTAATAAACGTCAAGAAAATTGAAAATTGGCATTTCATATAAATTCTTGACGTTTTTCATTTGAAATCACATCTTTCTTGACGTTTTTTAAAAAAACGTCAAGAAAGGAAAACTGCAACCGTCAAGAGAGCCTATTTTTGTAGTAGTGATTGCTTCGTCTTCCTTACGAAAAGTAGGTTCTAACAAAGAGAGAAGAGTTTATTAGTCTCGAAAGAGGTTAGAAGGTAGTCCTCATATTCGGTCCAAGAGGAAATCAACTAAAGGCGAAAAGAATGTTGCCAAGGAGCTCGCTTTCTATTAAGCCTCATCCCTTTCTAGAGAAGTTGAGTAAGACAGCCTGGGGGAAGCGCTATCTTCAGTTTACGGAAGCTTGACTCTTTCCTTCTTCCATTTCACCAGCATGTCTCAGTTCTCCCGTTATAAGAAGAAAGAGGTCCATTAGTCACAGAGGGAGGAAACCTCTGAGAGTAGAGTGCCTTTGCGCACCTCTGATGAAATCTCTATCCAATACTGGTACTATCGAGCTTCAACTCATCTAGAGCTTGATTTTCTTATTTTATGGATTGGTCTCACTACTCACTTCCAATCCTTTCCAGTCTCTCTACTTTGAAAGACTAAATCTAATTGGTCTCCCTTCTTTATATCGCCTCTACTGGTCATTCTACTTTGAAACTATGGGAAATGAATTAGATAATTCAGCCTTTCTTTCTATAAAGAGATATATAACTCATTCCCGATCTCACTACTTTGCAAATTCTTTGCTCCTTCTCTTTGTTCAAGAAGAGCTACGTGGGGGACTGCTGAAACTGGCTCCTGTTCATTGAGTGGAGGACCGCGATCATTCTTTGAGTACGGACGCTTGATAAAGTTAGAAGGCGCAAAGAATATTGCCCTTTTTGAAAGGCACCAAAAACAAAGGCTCAAAGAATATTCTGTTAGAAATCAGTGAAATTAATCAGTCCTCCGCCTAAGAGCGCAAACCAAAGGCAAAGGACGCGTTGGACTCTCGGACCTCTTTATATCCACAGGAAAAGCTTGATAAAGTCAGAAAGCTCAAAGAATATTGCCCTTTTTGGATAGGCTTTCTTTCTTCTTGTCTTTTATTGCTCCTAACCCCGGAAGAGGTGGGGTTCCTTCTAACCTCTCCTCTTTCCCACGTAGCGGTCAAGACTCTTCGACTCTTTTTGGATAGATTTTATTATTTGTCTCTCTCAAATTCTTTAAGCATCAACTGCCTACAAGATCCAGTCAATTAAAGTGGTAGGTTGACTTTGTGCATCAGTCGCAGCTCCTTTTAGTTCTTCGCAATATTCCCCATATTAAGCTAGGAGTCCAAACAGGTTAATATGGATAGCCCTTTACAAATTCTTTACGCCTAACTATTTTATTTAAGGATCAGGACGAATATTATTGGTAAGACTCCTTCGGAGGGGTCTTGCAACTCATATTACAATAAGCCTAAAGTCAAATAAGAAGTTGGAGGAGGGGGATATTCTTGTAATTAATTGACTAGATCTTGTTTGCATGAGGTGCAAAGAATATTGCGATGTAGGCTTCATAAGATAGGGATATTCTTGGATTTCATACTCGCTCTAAAGTAGGTGTAGTTGCGCAAAGAATATTGCGAAAACATAGGTGCAAAGATCTATGGCCCAATTATAAGGGGTCTAGATGACTATCCATTAGGGAATGTGAGAAGCTCCTTAACAGGAGTGCAGAGTCTGAAATCCCATCCTCCGGCAAGTTAATATGAATTTCTGAGTCCTTCGGACAACCATAGGGAGAGGATCAAAGAATATTTTGAAGCGACTTAACAAGAGTGCAACGAGGAAATCCATATTAACATGTCAATCGAATGTCCGAAGGACTCTAAGAAGGAGCCTAATAGAGGCTCAAAGAAAATTTTGGTTAGGAGCATTGAATGTATAGAGAATAGTCTGGAGGACCTCCTTCAGCATAATCTATGAATGATTGGAGCTTTTCATATTGCGGAAAAGAAGAAAGGCTCTTTTCAAATTTCAAAATTTTGTCCTTCGGACTATCCATATTAACCTGTATGTCCTTCAAACTGGAGCCAGAAAAGGCAATATTCTTTGCTCCTTCTGACTACTAACCTCTACGATCAATCCTAAGGACCAGGTGCACGAAGGAGAGGCACCATAAAACAGGAATATTGTTGAGAAAAGAAGATTAGATTTTAGGCGAAGGACTAATTAATTTCACTAATATTTGGGAGGACTTGTTACTGGAACTATTTGTAGTAGCGAACAAATCATTCATTCTATTTAGACCTCAATGAAGAATATTGATGACCTCTCGCTATCGGATATCAAGAGTATTCCAAAGATTACTATCTTGTTCAAGTCTCGTTTTTTACTAATGGGATGCCTTTTTTCATTTTCATCAGCCAAGCTCAAGACCTTCTAGTCCTACCACGTTAAGGGAGAGCACCCAACTTGATTTTTGACACGTAAGGGAAAATGGGAGTCAGAGGTGGGAGGATTTACCATGTTAGCCCTATGGTAGTAATGGTTAGTCTTTTAGATATTATGTCTTTGAGTGCCTTTTGCGCGCTTAGCCTCGGAAAGAGGTGCTTCTACAGCTTTGGTGCTAAAACCTAAAACTAGGCTCAATTCAAAAACTGAAACGAAGAAATTCTCACGCAATATTCTTTGCGTCTCCGTTAGGAGTATTAAGACCGATCCGAAGGTCTATCCATTAGGAATTAAACTGCACTAGTAGGATAGGACAAGATCTTTCACTTTCTTCCTTGACCTTCCGGTACTGGACGAGCTTGTAGACTATTTCATTCCAAATCGTCACCCTTTTCTTATCTATTGTGTGCCTATTTGCTTCAATAGGAAAATTCTTTGTCGGTTGCAACATCGGCATGCGTTATATAAGACTTTAAGTGCACCTTCACTACAAGACTGCCAGAACCGTCACGGGCTTCTTCTGGAACGAGGCACAAAGAATCCTACGAATAAAGGAGAGGAGTCCTTTTTCCGTAGGTTGATGCTTTGTATCGCACGCTTCTTCTATTTTTCTATATAGTGTGAACACCTTTCCCCCTATTCATTAGTTCCAAGAAAAGGGTCGTTCACGTCGCCAGTTTTTTATCTAGTTGCAATAAAATAAGTTCACTTTTTTTCGTTGAGATTGGGTTGGTGTGAAGCCTCAATACAAGATCGAAAAGAATGCATAGTATTCCAAGTGAGATGCCCAAGATAAAAGAGGGGAAGAATCAATGACGAAGGACGCTCATTATAATGGACCAGTCTCAATATTCTTTGCACCTTGCAATATTCTTTGCATCTGCGCCTGGACTGGAGTAAAGATCATTGTGTGATAAAGATTAGACTTGATGTAGGGATCCCATCACCCTATTAATAAAGTAGCTTAAATAGTGGGACGCAAGCGCATATTTCATTGTTCTTAAGGCCAGAAAAGAAAGAATCTCATCTTGAGCTGTCCGGAGGTGAAAAGAATATTGACAAGACTGCTCTGAAGGAGTCTTACCAATAATATCCGTCCTAATCCTTAAATAGAAATAGTTTAGGGCAAGGCTTGGCTTTCTATTAAGGAGTGCAAGGATGAAATCCATATTCACCTCTTTGCACTTGTGGAATCTTTGAGACATCAAAGTTCTCATAAGAAAAGAAAGTGAAACTCATCTGGAGCTTTTAGGAGTGGGAATTGAACCGCGGATATTATTGGAATAAAACTTTAAAAGAGGTCATTTAACAGCCTGAACTTTTTTACGAGACTAACTAAGGCGCAAAGAATATATAGAAGGCGCAAAGCGAAGCTACTGTTAAGGAGTGCAAGGACTTTTCATATTAGCCTTTAGGGATCATTCACGCAGTATTCTTTGTGCACTTGGCCCCTTGTTTTTAGTTCTTTGCGCCTAACAAAAAGAAAGAATGTCTTTCTGACTCTACCTTAAATGACCAATGTTCACTGATTTTTGTAGATGAAGGGTCTAAATTCCTTCTCCAATTCTTTGAGCTTCCATTAGGATATAAAACTTTGTGAAAATCATAGTATGAATGTTGCAATATTCTTTGTGCCTTAACAGTCGCTTTGCTTTCCGCACCTAGTTCGAACGACTGATCGCAGAGCTATCTAAAATAGATCGCCTTGATTTTAGCTATAGAAGTTGTTTTAAGACCGCGTAGGTGCCATAAGACAGATGCATTATCCGTCTGAAGAACTATGAAATCTATTAGTTTTGGCTTGCACTCACGCAAACCACAATATTCTTTGAGCCTTCTATATATTCTTTGCGCATTCCAGTCTAGTCAATATTCTTTAAACCTCCGGTCTATCCATATTAACCCACTAAAAAAGTGAAGGACTACTGACCTCTACGGTGAGTCCTTCAAACAAGGTGAGTCAGAAACATTCACTTCAGGCAGATTCCCCCTTATTCTTAAATAGTGGGACTTCTCGCAATCTTCTTTGCGCATCTCAAGAATATCCCTGTCTTATGGCACCTCTGCTTCATGATTTTAGATAGCCAATTATATAGAATCTTTGACCCTTTGTTCATTGCCTTGATAGGCTTGGAGTTGATTCCACTTTTGTCTCTTCTTTAGGCTTTCTCAATATTCTTTGCACCTTGCCTCGCAATATTCTTTGCCCCTTCGGACTGGTCTGCAAGACTATCCATTAGAACATTTTTCAATCAAAAAGCATGAGGGTCATTCTCAACTCTCGATGTTAGAAGGTGCAAAATCAATGGGTATCGGACCTGCTACAATTGCTTCAGTGGAAGCTGTTGTCGGTATTGGAAACGTCTTCAGTTCTTTGATCCATTCCATGGCATGAAAACCATCATTGGCTAAACAATCATTTGGTTATGCCATTTTGGGCTTTGCTCTAATAAGCTATTGCATTGTTTGCACTAATGATGGCCTTTTTTATCTCATTCGTATTTTGATAAAAAAAAGGTTTCAGTCTCATAAAGCAAGACCTCCGAAATATTAATATTAGTGGAATCTTTGAATAGTCCTTTGCCTCATTCTAATGGACCAACAACAGTTCTTCCTGCTAAATTTCGCCTGGACCTTATTTACCCCTCCTCCAGCTTCTTATTTGACGCTAGGAGCAAAGAATTTGTGAAAGAGTCCTGATCCTTTATAAACCAGTTTCAGACGTTAGGAGCAAAGAATATTGCAAGTCCAGTCCGAAGGCTAGACAGGTTAATATGGATAGTCCGAAGTATGGGGAATTTAGGAGCTATTCCAAAACGAGCTGTTAAATTCCCACACGGAGTGGTATCTAATGTTTCAGACGTTTGGCACAAAGAATATTGCAAGACCGCGTAGAAGGAGTCTTACTCCGTGTCTTATTCCCACATGGAGTGCTTGCTGAAGGAGGATCAATGAAATTTGATGAGCCATGATCTCGAAAAGGACTACAACTCTACGGTTCAATGAAATATGAAAGGCGGAGGTTCAAAGTTCTAATGGATAGTCCTTCGAACTGTTAAGGCTAAAAGAAGATTTCGAAATCCATATAGAAAAGGCTAGGTGAAAGGCGCGAAGCGAAGCATGTGAAATTCAGAGGTGCAAAGAAGAAAAAAGAGAATGGCGATCAGAAGATTGAGAAATCCATATTTGTGGATAAGAGAGATCCTTCAGACTGGTAGATTTTAGACGGAGGTGTAAAGAATATTGTAGAGAGTTGCGTGAGAACGTCAAATAATAGCTATTCATACTCCTACAATATCCCTGTCTTATAGAGCCTTAGTCACATTCCAAAAAATAGTCGTTTTCAAAGTCAATGACATCAGTTTTTAGTCAGCTAAAGATATTCTTTCTTCCCGCTCTGTGGGCTTAACGGTTCAATGAACAAGGGGTGTAGTTCCTCCGCAATATTCTCTGCACCTTTGCCTCGCAATATTCTTTGCTCCTAACTACAGGGGTACGATCTAACTAAAAGGATTCCACATTCAAGAGGACCGGACACCTGAGTCGAGTAATGGGAAGCGGGCTAGTCCCCAAAAATGCTCGTTCTTATTGGGGCTTAAAATGAACCTTATGACTCTAACTCTTCTTCAAAAAAAGCCTCTCTATATTAGCTGATCAATCTTTACTTATCTCAAGCAATGTCCATCCCATGACTTTCTTGGTTGGACCAACCCAACCGACGATTTCCGATAATTTTTTCTTCATTTTTCTTGAAAGAAGCGGAACTACAGGGATGAAATGAAAAGTGTTTCTGACTCTTACGTCCAACAGCCCACTTGAGCAATTTGTCATTCTCCCATTGATTTCTATGCATATAGGAAACTATTATTTCTCATTCACAAAATCCATCTTTGTTTATTCTGCTAACTCTCAGTTTGGTCCTACTTCTGCTTCATTTTGTTACTAAAAATGGAGGAAGAACTCAGTACCAAATGCTTGGCAATCCTTGGTAGAGCTTATTTATGATTTCTTCCCGAACCTGGTAAACGAACAAATAGGTGGTCTTTCCAAAAATGTGAAACAAAAGTTTTTCCCTCTCATCTTGGTCACTGTGAATTTTTCATTATTTCGTAATCCCTAGGTTATGATACCTTATAGCTTCACAGTTACAAGTCATTTTCTCATTACTTTGGGTTTCTCATTTTCTCTTTTTATTGGTATTACTATAGTGGGATTTCAAAGAAATCGGCTTCATTTTTTCAGTTTTTTATTACCCGCAAGAGTCTCACTGCCATTAGCACCTTTTTTAGTAAATCTGTTTAGTTTCTTATTACCCGCAAGAGTCTCACAGCCTCCTAAATCTTAAATAAATATGTTATTTTGTTAGTGGACAAGATTGTAACAACCTCCCCTATAATAATGACAAATATATCTACAAGATTTTGGGGTTTGTTATATTTTAAAATTTTTATTAATAATATCGGTAATTATTACAATTCTTTAAATGATCACCTTAAATGTGTTTTTTTTCCTCTTCTTCATTTTTTTACCCATTCATTAAGCATTATATCTTGTAAGTTAATCACTGTGGATAGCTCAATTTTAACAAAACACCAATCTTTAAAACATATAAATTGAAAAACATTAAAACATAAAAGATTTCAAAAGTATCTCAAAAAGATTCAAAACTTTTTGTTTTATATTTTGATAGGTCTCGATAGAAAAATGATAAATATTTACGTAGTTTAAAAATCGGTTTTATGTTGAGGGCATAATTGTAATTATGCATCTATGGCATTTTTGCAATTAATTGAATCTTTTCTTTAGGTCTTTTAAATTAGAGAAAAGAAAAGAAGTCGAACGGATAGAAAGAGGGGGCAGCCCAAGCTGAAAAATACAGTAGAGAGTTTTTTCTAGCAAAAAAGATTGATAGAGAAGAGTGCGATGCAACTATTTTCGACTTTCTAACGGGAAGAGAGATGTTGGTCGACGAAGAGGAAGACACTAGAGGTTTAGCTATGAGTTTCGAGGCGAACAAAAGTTGATGGTTTTTTTGGGTTGTTTACGACGGCTCCAACGTTCTTTTCGATAGCTTTGCGACGTTCGTCGTGGGTTTGCAGCGGGTTCTGACGTTTTGACGTTTGTTGGAGTCAATTTAGTCGACTTTCACGGCTTTAGCCACGGGCAGGTGGATAGAAGAGTCGAGCGGCGTTTTCAACGAGTTTCACAGTAGTTTTGTAATGGGTGTTCTGTTTTTCAGTCATGATTCTTCTTGGGCTTTTTAGTGGGTTGTTTGACACGTGAGTCTCCAATCAGAGGAGCCGACACAATGAGCTAGAAGCTCCAGTAGTTTCTGCAACAGATGAAAGTTTGATGTTGATAAGTTTTAATTGTGTGTTTGGAGTTTGATTTTAATTATAGTGTATTTGTGGTTTCTTGAACAATTATATTTAGGATTCAATTTTTCAGTTAAAGTAGAGGCATTTAAAACATGGTTCCAACAATTATTTTTTCATTTTTTTTATTTTGCTATTTTATCAATTTAAATTAAAATTTGTCATTTATCCAAAGTGATTTATTTTGCTATTCTTCTTGTGAGCCCTATATTTTATCGTATTAATGATGAGGCAGTAATATAACATGCCTTTGGAGGTTTCTAAAACATTTCAAAAGAGTCCACAACGTCATCCATTCATAACCCAATTACCTCACATTATAAAATACCATTTGAACCAAAATACCATATTCCTAGAATTATTATTCCAAAGGTAAACTGCATATTAATTTGAAATCCAGAACTTCATTCCTTCCTATCAAACCCAATTCTCTTATTTTTGCCTGCAAAATCCCACTTGTAAATCCTGAACACCCCGTCGTTCCAGCATAATCTCACGACACTTCGATCCACATTTCTTGCTTGGTGGATTAGTGCACCTGACTTAATTGTAGCCGTTTTCTTTGTTGGGTTATATTCCTGTCTTTCTCAAACAACATATACCGTAGGAGAAGGCATTTGATTCTAAGAAAAAAGCCATCAAGAAAAAGGATACTTACAACTCGCCCTCTGCCCCACACAAATTTTCATGTAATAATGTTACTCTATTACTATTTAAATAGTGTTTTCTACTAATATACTATTCTCATTTAACCAAATATATATCTTCACAATCAAATCGGATCTTTCTTTTTTCTTTTTTCTTTTCATAGGATCATCACAAAATTTCTTTTTACACTCCATATGAAGTTTTCTTTATAGTGTTTACTATTTGTTGTCGTTTTCTCATTTTATTATACTCATCCTTCCTTTCTTAATTTATTATCAACTTTATTAATTCATACACATACTAAAATAGTTTGTACTCTAAATACAAAGTATTATAACTTATGGACTATATATTAATCATTGATAATTATAATTATAATTATAACCAAACTTAGAGTTAGACCTCAACTCTCCCCAAGACTCTCAAAGTTCTGATTGCTATTTTAGTGTTCAAAACATCTTATTACCACAAACTAACTCTCAAAGTTCTGATTCTTCTCAATCTAGGGCCAACGTAAACCAAATCCTAAATTGTTGATAATATAGATTCATTTATAGCATACATGAATATGGGTT
>JBBPDI010000023.1:25330124-25351977 GCA_037974545.1 Cucumis variabilis | reverse complement strand
AACTAGTTAGGTTTCTATTTCATTAGGATGACCTAGGTAACTTAGTCTTAATTCTGAGTGTATTATGAACTCCTATTCATGGGGGATTGTCCTTTGGTTTGTAAGGGTGAGAGTGGCCAAATCACCAACTCAATAAACTTATCATTTTGTGTATAAGACCGAGTAGAGAGCTGAAAACATAATTACACAAGATGGTTCACTTTTTTCCTACTTTAGGATAAATAGATGAGTGTTACCTTAAATAGCGTCTCCAGAACTTGAACAAAGGGTCTTACCCTCTCTATGGCACGAGAGGGGTTTCTGTTTATTGGTAGGACCATAAACAGGTTGTTCATTGAAGGAGCACTGATACTTAAGGATTAGAGGTAACCTAAGGGTAAAACACAAATTTGATCCAGCTGGTGTTACGAACACTCGTGAAGGACTTACTGTTATTGATCTATATCTATGGACATAGAAATACATTTACAGTGAGAAGAGTTCAGATGTGAGTCTTTAGTGGAGTATACACACAGTTAATGAATATTGATTAGTGTGGGCAACGAATAAATAAATCTCAGATCGTTGTAGTTTCTGATCTGTAGGTTCATTAGGTTCCCTTCCTAGCTCATAAAGGGTAATGAGATTTATTTATATTGGTTGTAATTTGAAATGTCCAAATTTACTTTGGAAATTAGTATAATGTATAGTGATACATTATAATATAAAGTTTATCAATCTTTATTATATAAATTTAATTTTGGATATGATTCAAAGTTAATTTATAAGAGAAAATATTTGAATGAGTTCAAATAATAATTTAATGTGAATTGGATGCATATTAAAATTATTGGTTATGAGAGAAACTTATATTTGAATATGATTAAAATTTAATTTTAGTTAAATATAAGATATTTAATTTTGCTATTAATTAATTGGAGAATTAATTAATAATTTAGTTTTATTTTATTAATTAATTAAGTTAATATAAAACTATAAGATATTGGAGTAATATTCATTAAATAAGATTTAAATGAAATGTTAATTAAATATAATTTAATTAATTATTAAATAATTGATTAATTGTTAATTCATTAGTAAATTTAAAATTTCTATTAATTTAATATTTTCTTCTACTCCATTTCCTATACTATGAAAGAAAAAGAGTTATAAATGCGCAGAAGAAAATAGTTTTTCTTCAACCAATAATCTTGCTTTTCTGCAAAAGAGTTTCTCTAAAAAAAATCTCTAAACTTTTTCTCATCACAATTGGCTCCCACAAACCAATCTCATCCCAAAAGATAGGAAAGTCTCCAACGGGTGGTGTCCCAATTTGTAGATTTAGAGACGTCAAACAAGTAAGTTTTTCTTTTTATAATCTATAATTAGAAAGCATGCTTAGCCTTTAAGTTATAATAAGAAAAAGGTTTCTATATTATTTTGCTAATTTATTGGTATTTTGAGATTTCCAAATTAATTTGAGAAATGGTTCTGTAAATCTTTCATTGTCATGGATTTTTATCCCTTCAATAAGTAATAGGTGAAAAGGGAACTCTGCTGTGATTTTTGTTTTCAACTTTCTCCATTTATAGAACAAGAAAGCATCAAATCTCTCAAACTTCTCAACAAACTTGTTGAGATTGAGTTAGAAGTTGAGATTGAGTTGAAATTAATTCCTAATCTTTCTCTTTATTTAAAACAATCACAACTAGGGAAGGTTAGCTAAACCTACTATTTAGATTCAAGCCTATCTTCTAGAACCTCTTAAATAAAAAAATATATTTCTTTAAAAAAAAAAAAGAAAAGAAAATTTTCTCCTAATTAAATCCAAGATTGAAAAAAAAATTGGAGAATAAAGAAAATCTCAAATCATAAATTTCAAAATAAGTATAAAAGATGGCAAACATTTCAAATTTTAAGTTTGGGGACAATTCAAGTAGCACGAGTCTTGCTAAAAATTCAAATAAGAAGATTATGCAAAAAAAATTTGACTTAAATTAACATTTTGATGAGTTGGTAATATATCAATTTTAACAATTTTAAGTCTTAATCCTTAATCAAATTCATCGAAAATAAAATTATAAATTAAATTCAAAATTCACCAAACTCATATAGCATTTTAATCACACTAATGTCCAAATACATATATATTTTGATTAATTTGACATATTAATTGGAGTCAAAGTTAAGAACAAATCATTTGTAATTTTGATTTCAACTTATCGTTTTCGAGATTCACTCCACCCATTCACGTGCACGAATCTCGAAAAGGAGCATTTGTTGAGCAAGAAATTTTGGCCAATTACATTCTGTCACGTTATCACAACAAAATTGTGATATTCATAATCTAATTGGGTTTGAGTAGTTAAGTTTTCTCATATCCACCCAATTCAAGCTCTCAGCGTAAAATTGGGCCAAAGAAATAATGGGTCCAAGCCCGTCGACCAAATGAGCCCAAGCTTAAGCCCGAGCTCAAGCCCAATAGTAAAATGGACCCAAGCTCAAGCCCAACAAGCAAATGGGTCAAAGTCCAAGTTTACCAAGAAAGTGGGCTCAAGTCCACCTAAAGCCCATGGAAATTCTGTATAAATAAAGACCTTCCCATTCATTGGAAGTCTTGATATTTCCCTATATTCCTATCCTCCTTTCTTCCTATCCCTCTCTAACTCCATCTGATGACTTCATCCAAGCGGCCAAGGCATCCTAGTCTAAAGCTTAGTACTGGTCAATCTAGCTCGACTGGTCAAGCGTCGTAGGCCTTTTTGCTATTTTGAAATGGAGGAGCTCTGATCCGCTCCATCACAAATTCTTTGTCAAAACTCTTCATTCAACGCATATTTCATTGCGCCTTCGGACCAGTTCTTCCTTTTCTTTTCTCACATTCCCCGTTCGGAGGACTATCCATATTAACCTGTCTAGCCTTCAGACTAGTCAATCAATCCATAGTACTTTCTTTATTTCGCAACTTCTACTCCTCCTCAAATCAATATCCCTGTCTTATGGTACCTCTTCTTCTTCTTATCCGATCCGGTCTCCGAATCAAGGCAGTCGTATGAACTGCTATATTTGCTCCGCCTATGATACCCGAAGAAATCCTCATGGAAAAGCATATTTTCTCCTATCCTTAGTTGGTATATTCTACCCCCAACCTGAAATTCGGTGAGGCTTTCTCTCTCTCTTACCTCCTACCCCTTGGTCTCGCTCTACAACTGAGAATGAATGAAAATTCCAAGAGTTCTTATTCATCCATTGGGAAACTAATAAGCGATCATACTGATCTTTCTTATACAGTCAATCCGAGGGGCTTCCTCCACACCTATTCTCCTTTAAGTACTAACTGCCTACCGATTCTGAATTCTCTTACTTGACCCGATTCGAGATGCTAAGAGTGAAGATATATATTCTTCTAAGAGGTATTCGTAAATGCACCCAGAATATACTCCATGTATAAAGTGAGCATGAACTCTTCTTCTCTCTCATTCCCCTCAAGCTATTCTAACCTCTCACGCTACCCCGCTTCGTGGGCTTCTTCCATTATGGAATAAATGTCTTGATATAAATATGTCGAGACTGATAACTATTCCTATCCTTAGACTTCTATAAGGTATTCAACCCCTTAAAGCCTATTTGGTCTCTTTCGATTCTTGTACCCTGCAACTGAAAGGTCTAATTCCCTTGAAAGAGCAGACTCTCTACAAGAGACTTGATCCTATTCTAGCCTCTCCTTAGACAATATTCACTGGAAATCTGCCTCTGATTCCATCTCTAACCTATGAGAATGACCTTGCTTTAGGTTCCGCATCCTCGACCCTTGGCCTCATCCTTCTCGTGAACTCAATAATTAATGAAAATGGGCACTATTCTTTTCTTAATATCAAAGATTTCCTCTTTGATCAAGTTTTACTTTTGCCCCAACTTCCTCTCCCTACGGTCTCGTCAATAATCTTTGAACCTCTTCCACTTCAATGAAAAATAAAGCTCCAGATGAGTTTCATTGCCTCTCCTTCAACTGAGACTTTACTTGCTGCTTTCAAAATCCTCCACGTAGAGCCACCAATGCCTCTTGGGGAGTTTTGGTAGGAAGTTAGTCTCCATCCTTTTCTTGGGAGTGAATCCATATCTATAGTGAATCCCTTCCATTTATTATACTTCTTTATATATTAAAAAAGAATAGTCAAGGTGCAAAGAATATTGTGAGAAAAGAGGTTCAAAGAATTTGAGAAAGCTTAAGCCAAACCCTGAATATAGAGAGAAGTTAGTGCAGTCATACTGAGTCTAAGTTCGAGGTCAGTGAGAGATAGGAAAGGTCTTCTCAGTTGATATGCAGATAGCAGAATTCCGTTGTACAAAGGCATCAGAGCCTTACGAGTGAAATCGCTATAGAAAGATGGATAGAGAGAAATAGGCCGAGGGCTCCAGATCTCGCTCATGCATGAGTGCAAAAAGGGAATTTCATTCGTCTGACTTCTCCTCTCCTTTCATCTTCAGCCTACCTCTGTCTACAAATATAAATGAAATAATGAAAGGTCCTTGACCCCGTAGTTAGGTGCAAAGAATATTGCGTGGAACTGAAAGGCGGCTTAGGCTAAAAATTCTATAGAAAAGCCTGAGAAGGATCAAGACAGACTCACTTTGAATACGGAAGAAGACCAGAGCGAAAAGAGAAAGGGATGCCTTTGCACGAATTGAAGGACAAATCCATTTTACTTCTGAAGCAGGGGGAGAGTTACCTTTCATCATACTGGAGGTCGAGGTCTCTAGTCCTCATTTTGAATTTTTCTAACCTGGGGATTGGTGGAATGAACTTCTTCCATTTCCCTTACGTGGAATGAGTCAAATCGACTAAACTAAGAAAATTGGAAGTGAAGGCCATTGACTGAGTTTTGTATTTTTTAGGTTCTGATGATGAAGATTTCCTTATTTTTTACTCTTTTATTAGTAGAAAAAATGGACATTTACTAAACTCCAACGCTCGATTTACGTGATAAGACGATTTTCGTAATAATAAGATTTCAGGGGTGCGAATGTGCTCAAGAATTTTCTATAATAATCTACTCAAATTCTTTGAGCCTATCCTCTTCGGTCCGGAGGACTCAAGAATTCCGCTAAAGTTTCAGACGTTAGGCGCAAAGAATTTGTGGAGGACTATCCATATTAACCTAGCCTTGGGGCACTTATACATTTCTCCTTTCTTATCTCAACAATATCCCTGTCTTATGACACCTATGAAAAGTTAATCAAAGAAAAGAAGCTCATTAACGAGAATTCAAGAAGAATGAACTCATTAACTTGAATGAAAAAAGAATTCTTCTTTCATAACCTTGTTTTTACGGAGGGAAATTCCAGAAAATGCAAGGTTTTGCCTATAGGGAAGTAGAAAGAAATCATGAAAATTCAGTCATTTTTCTACAATTATCGTTAAATAGATATATGAGATAAAGTCCAATTTTGCTTCAAAAAAGACGGGAAATTGCAATGAAAGAATCAAGCCTAAGACAGGGAAAATCAATGCCAATTGAGAACTTATAGTTTGTGGTCCGGATAAAGAGAGGGATATTCTTGATTCCCAATGAACAAGGTTATGAAAGAAGAATTCTTCTTGAATTCTCGTTAATGAGTTCATTCTGCTTTCATTATCGTTAATGAGCACTTTCTCCTAATTTGTAAACTCTCAATCTTCTTTTCACCTTTCTTTCTCCTATGCCTTAATACGGATAGTCATTTGGACCCCTTATAATTGGGCCATAGATCTTTATGTCTCACCTTTGTTTTTGATTTTGGAGGGAACGAATATTTCAAAAGAATTATCAAAAGCCTACCATAATTTCCTTTTTGAAAGCCTATCAAGAGTTCAAGTGGAATCAAGAGGTCCGAAGAAATTTTAGTGGAATTCTCTAACGCCTCAATGAACAAGGGTAGCGAAAGTTTCAGTTCCATTAACAAGTCCTCTCCTTTCAGTCGAGCCCTAGGCTTTTTCTGAACTTCTTTAATTCAGGGGCCGAGGTTTCAGAAGATCTTTTTTTTGTTCCTATGCCTCTTGAGTAGAATTCTCTTTATCAAGTTTCAGTAGTTGTAATCAGTCCAATTTCTCTCGTTCCCGCTCTTGAAGCCATTCCCCAAGGATGAATATAAAGGTTTCATTACTTAGGAAAGGGGCCTTTCATACCCGATCTCTACAAAGAAGCCGATCGACCGATCTAAGTACGGAAGTCAGAAGTACTCAAAGCAAGAGAAGATGGGGGCAAGCTAGCTGTTAATGCTGGGAGAAAGATTCCTTTCTGGGGGTACTCTGATGGAACTCTCTCAAAGACTCGGCTCGGATTGAAGAAGATCCACTAAGATGGGAAAGAGAAAGAAGGAAAGCATTCAGGTCAGATCTCTGCCTCCTTCGAGGTTAAATAAGTCAAAAGAAGAGGTAGCTGTCTCGATAGGAAAGGTGTTCTCAGTCGTAGCTGCTGATATGCAGGTAACAGAAGTAGAACCCTTAGATCTCGACGATAGCAATAAGGATGCTGCATAACTGCTGACGAGGAAGAAGAAGTGGGACAAGCCAAGCCTTTGTTCATTGAGGCGGGCATGATCAGTTTCCAAAATCGAAAAAGGCTGATGGAAAAGGATTCATGATGATGATGATATGATGTCCCCTTCAAGAAAGCCCGTTTAGTGACACCACTAAAACTTGGCTTTCTCATCCATTTTCTCATCATAGGGGACGATCTCCGTCTAATTTAAGGCATAAGTCCCATCTTCCTTCTTAGTGGAATCATGATCAGTTTCTGCTTAAGAAGAAATGGTTGTTTCGGTTGCTGAAGTAGATTGTTTCTTGTTGCAGAAGGAGTTAAAGAAGTTTTGAGATTTATCGTAAATGAGCCTCATCTCTAAGCCAAGGCTTAAGGCAAGGCTTTGAATTCAATTTTCTTTGATTTATGTGCAATCTTTGTTAGTCAATTTGACTCTTTTTTAGGGAGTCCGCTCTCCCTCTTTCGGATGGATGCTAGGGAACAAAATGAAGGAGAGATTGAAGAAAAATAATCCCTTGCATATGCAAACTCAAGATCGACAAGTGGGTTGGCAGAGACAAGAGCCAAAGGACTAGTCTCTGTTGAGAACCTATCAGTAAGGGAAGGGAGAAGTTAGAATTGAATGGGGAATTTTGACTCTTATCCTCTTGTAATGCTTTCTACATCAAATTACTGAAAAAGCCACATTTGAAACTGAGACTGCAAGAGCTGGGTAGCTCTCGTAACCTCTTTGCCTTCCTCCAACCCCTCATTTATCATCTAAAATCTACTAGTCCGAAGGACCTCTCTTATCCACAAATATGGATTTCTTTCCTTGCACTCATCTTAATATTCCTGTCTTATGGCACCTAGAAGTCGTTTTGCTTTGTGCACCTAGTCTGAAGGACTGACCGCTCTCGATCCTCATCCTTTTTCATGACAAAATTTTGGGAAAGAGGAATCAAGGAAACCAAGGGTGTTAAGGGAGAAGTTAGCATATGCTTTGAAGATGCTGATTGGACAACTATTCTTTAAATAAAGGAAAGAAGCTTGATTGATAATGATAGATGTTTTTTAATATCTACAGAGCTAACTCGCACCTTTCCTTTTGTTCTAGCTTATCCCTCTGTGTCGATACAGATTCGTCTTTGGATGGAACTCGTGAAAGGAGATCAGCAACATACATCTTCTTACTTGGCCGAGATGGTTGCATGCTTCTGCCATCTTGAGTTAGATGATCGAGCAAGCTGCTTTTTGTTTGATTCCCTATAGTCAGAATAAAATCTTCTTTGAACCTTAATATTCTTTGAACCTTTCGTACCTAGCTTCGGAGGAGAGCTAGATGGAATAAAAGGAGAGAGAGTAGCGCCTTTCCCACTTGTTGAGTTCTAGTTCAATTCTTCTTTCTTAACAGACTGAGCCCTAGGCTCGACACTAGTCTTCTCTCTACAAAGCTTTTTTTCTTCTTCTTCTTCCTCTTAAGTTGATAGTCTTCTTCCTTCTCTCTCCTTTCTTCTTCCTTTATCTTTTCCTCTCTCGTCTTCTTCCTTTGATTTAAGTAGGTTTATTGGGTAACGATTTGTTCTTCCTTATTGGCTTGCAGTGGGACTAATTAAAGACAAGAACCTACTATTTGGAAGAAAAAGAAAAACGAAAATAGGCTTTCCTCTTTTTTTTTAGCTTAAATAAAAGGCAGTTAAGCTTAATAAAATCCGACGGGTCCTCTGGACTTATCCACAGGCTAAATGAAGGCGGTCAATGACTTCAGACCACTAAAATAGTGAGACTTGTCCGAAGATTCAAAGAATATTGACTAGACTCTTAAGGCTTAATGCAATATGAGTGATTCTGATCCAATGCCTCTGGAACCTCCTACACTCATTCATTCCATAAAATCAAGGCGGTCAAAGAAGAAAGGTCCAGATGACTATCCATTAGAAGGGACCAAAAAATAGGTGAAGCGACTTAAGACGAGTGCAGAGACAAGGAGGGAGCCTACTACATCCTCCTATGCCTTTTCTATCCTTATCTCAAAAGTAATTTTGAACTTTCTTCCTTTTATTTCATATTAGTAGGTCCTTCCTTGCCTTTGTTTTTGGACGGTAAAGGTTGCTCGAATTGCTTTCCTCTTTAGATATTATGATCTTTTTCTTCCTTTCTAGTTCTGGCTAGTTCACTCCTCATGGGTAAAGCGGTTACCTTCCCCTAATTCATATGGATAAAGAAGTCACCTGGACGAAAATATGATGAATAGTCAGATGGTGCCATAAGACAGGCACAAAGAATTTTGCGAGAAGAGTTCCATAAGACAGGGATATTGATTTGTGTTTTCCGCTGCTATATTGCAGCTTCTTAAAAAAGAGCTTTTCATATTGCGAGTCATGATCCCTTTCATGCAGTTGCTTAATTAGGTTCCATAAGATAAGGATATTCTTAAGAAGTGGTCTTTTTTCCTCTTGTTTGCTTTAGTTTTGGCTTCGTCTTCGATCGATTGAGTGAGATTAAGCTCTCTTGCTCGAAGAGGAAGGGATCTTCTTTTACTCTCTCTCGCATATTCTCTTTCTGAAAGCAATCACATAGATAGGAATGAGAGTTGGACAAAGCAAGTACTCTAAATCATAGGATGGGTAAGAAGAAGAGAAATTATCCAGTCGACTTCTACCATTATTGGCTAGGGAAGAGAATTGCTTATTCATATCTTATTCTTGGATAAGGGGTAGAATCGCCATTCAGTCCCTTAAAGCTGTAAAAAGGGCGAGTCCCATATGAGGGTAGACCGAGTTGGAGCCCTTGCTCCTGAAGTTGGCAGCCTCACCGAATTTAGTAGAGATCAGTGTAGAATATAAAAAGTAGCGAAGCAGGAACTAGGCCCATTTAAGCTGTCCTCATTCGATTTCTTTTCATTGTTTCCAGGTCTTCAAAAGAAATCATAGAAAGATAAGTTTCAGAAGTCTCTGGTAGGAGAGGATCGAAAAGCTCTTGAATGAGGAATCATAAGGCAAATAAATAGATGATGAATTCTCTGGTCATTTGTCCCAGTTTAGGCGTCAAAAAGACGTGATTTGAGATAGAGATTACACCTTCAAACTTTAAACAACCTGGTAACTATTTAGAAAGGAAATCCACGAAGAAAAAGCGGAAGCTAGCGAGGGATCAGGACAAGGATGTAGCAAGGTTGGGACAGGCCGAAACTTAGAATTCATAAGTAGAAGATGGGAGCACCCACCCACGTAGGGGTGCGAAGGCTAGGTCTTGACCGACCTTGAAATAGATGATTGGGTTCTCATCCTTCTTTTTCTTGGATTCCACTGAGTCTGTCTTGATTTTTGTTGAAATAGAACGAGTTGTGTGTGCGGGTAGGATGAAGAAAGCTTCTTTTCGGATCCTAATTCATGGACAAAGGCTTGCTCTTGTGTCTTCTACCTGCTAGTCCCAATACTCACACTGATTATTGCACACACATGGGTGAATATTCTGAAACCAAGCTACTAGTCTAAAATGCAAGAAAAAATGGAATAAGAAAAGAGGATCGAGGTGGACTCATGTGCTTTTTCATAGTGCGAATTCAGGTTTGACCCTTTTGATCTTTTATCAAGAGAAGGTGAATATGAAAAGGGTGAGATCTCAAGATTTAAGAGAAAAAGAAGAAGAAAAGGTTGAATAGGATGATCTTTCATGTAAGAAAAATTTACATATCTCCGTGGAGCGCAATACGAGCTTTAATCTTCTAATGAACCAATAATTAAGCACTTTCGACTCAATTTCTTTTCTATTGAAAGGTAAACGAAGAAGAAGAAAGCCCACCTTTTAACTAGGGAAATAAAGCTAAGGACTGAAGCCATTACTTATATCTTATTTTATTAGATTATTAACGGGAGAGAGAATGAGAAGAGCCAAGTCAATCAAAATCCAGGGAAGGTATGCATGGGTTAGCATAGTGAGACAGAGGCCCGAGGTAGAAAGTCTCGACCAATGAGTACCACCCACTTCCACAAAGGTAATTTACCATACTGAAAGAGGGTGTCCACCCCTATTCCATCTCTCATTCACCCAATCCCAAAAAATCCCTTGCCGCTTTGGAGATTCTTTCTTCCCGTAGAGTGGGCTTGCGGTCAATGAAATTTGAGAGAAAGAATGATCGAAGAAGTTTCCTTAACATATTTCATTATGCCTCTTATGTGGTCTCGCAATATTCTTTGCTCCTAACAATAACAAATCCTTCAGATAAAGAACCGAGAAGTCTTTCTTGGAATCTCAATTCTTCTCAAATTCTTTGAGCCTCCACGATTTTGCAGTATTCTTTGTCGCACCATATATTTCATTGCGCCTGGACCTTTCCGGCAAGAGTTTTATTCCACTGAAAGCCTAGTCCTCCATTTCAAAATGGCTTATATGGCTTATGCGTTGAAAGGAAAACCATGGATGGAAAACAAAATCATCCATGAAAATCATTCAAAGTAGGGTCAAAGACGGACAAGAGCTTTGTCAGACACTAGGGAGCAAAGTCGAGACCAAGAGCGCATCACTAATCTTCGTCCTGGGTGTACCCTATTGCAGTAGCTAGATCCCTTCAATCGATTTTGGAATCAATATGCTGTCTCGAAAGAGGTGATTCAATATGTCCTTTGATGTAGAGTAGGGATCAGATGGAGGTCTTTATAGAATCCACAATAAGAGAATAGGTCTGAATATTGAGAAGTAGATGAGATCTTTCATACTCATAAGTATGAAATCAATGAACAAAAGGTCAATGAATATTTAATTCGTTCATGGACTATAGGAATCTTGTCTCCTTTGCTTGTAAGATGCGGGAAAAGAGCTCGATCTTTCTCCCAAAAGAAGGTGCAAAGGTGCTACCAGATCTCAAGAAGGGGTAACCAAAAAAAGGATAGATTCTCATCAGTTGGTGACCCCATGGAGCGGGAGGTTCAAAGAAGATTTCCGCTTCTCATGCATATTGAATTCTACCTTTCTTTGGCTCTTCTTTCTTCATTAGTAGCAATTCTTGTTGCTGATGTACTTGCTTTTGGTCTTGAATATCTAGGATTCCAAGGTAAAACTCAAGCCTGATTTGTTTATGAAATATGTCAATGCTTGTTGAGATCCGTAAATTTAGAAAGAAGGTAGGCGATTGGCCTTAGAGGATCAAGTAAAGAAAGCACTCCGCGGTAAAAGAAGAAGATAGAAGACTACTTCGTGGGGATCAAACTAAAAAGCTATTTTTACTGATGCTGCAGATCAAGCTTTTTTTACTAAAAGAGGGGGAGTCTCTCATTCATCTTTTGGGCGTCCTACCTACTCACTTGAGATAGCTGATCGACTGAAACCATGTTCATTCCTACTACTTAAATCCGGTTATACCTTTTTTACCTATTTACCTTGAATACCTACTTTCTTTGGGTTCTAGCTTTAGGGCGTCCTACTAAAGATTTCATTCTTTGGTCGATCTGCCACCAGTCTGAAGGACTATCCAAATTAACCTGTGGAGCCCTTTCTCCTCTTTGTGTTGTGTCTCTTGGGGAGCGTGTGCGTGCCTCTGACTTTAGTAAGGTGGACTTGCTAGTAGATTAGATTCAGATTCTTTTTCTCGTGAATCAGCTCTTTAGCTTCTCTTTTGAGCTTCTTAGAGTAGATATTCAAAGAAATAATAGCTTGACTAAGATTGAAAAAGCGTCAACTCATTTAGAGCTTGCAATATTCTTTGCGTCTCTCCCTCGTAACCTCTTGAGAGCGGCTTTGCACCTCAATCATGGGTCTTTCCTCCCCATATTAGAACCCCAATCTTCTTCCCTTTTTAGAGTCTAGGCTTTTTTCTTCATTTTCTTTAAGTAGGTTCACTTTTTGTGTGCCTTTGGAGAACCCACTACGTGCTTTCCTAGAACTAGTAGGGAATTTGCGAGTGATTTGAAAAAAGTTCTAAGGGATAGTCCTCCGAACCAATCTAAAGCCTTAATTTGATATTCCTTTCGCTCCGTCTTCCTTAAGTAGGACGAAAGAGAAAGCAAAGCCAATGCCTCGAAAAATGATGGATTTCTAGTTCTTCTACTATATAGCTTCAGACGAGTCTTATTCCACTAAAATCGATAGAGGCACAATGAAATATGCGATTGAGAAAGTAATAGGTCTCTCAAATCCCCTAATGGATAGTCCTTCAGACCTGTCTTATGGCACCACAGAGAAGTCTCATCTTTTCCACTGACTCCCACTTTTTTTTTCTGTATTTGCTTAGTCTTTGCTTTGTTCTTTTCCCCTTTCCACTTGTACTTCCACTTTCTTCCTTTTTGATATCTTTTTTCTTCTTTTAGTTGCCTTTCTTCCTTTCTCCCCTTTGATTTTATGGATTCCCCTCCCTTTAGACTTGCAGTAAAGCTGAACAAGTTTACTCAGCTTGCGCTTGGCTTCACTGCCTTGACTATCAGAGAGAGGAATTGCTAAATAGACATAAAGTAGAACCATAAGCTTTCTTCTTTTTAGCTAGTGAAAGAGGGAAATATTCTTTGCGCCTTCCATCTACCTGCTTTCTTTGACTGCAACCATGCTTGCCAGAGTTCTTGCTTCCCTTTTTTGGCCCTAGCCACATATTGGTTAACGAGGACATTGGTCTAAGAAGGCTAGTTACTTCTACTTTAATCGAGAAAAAGTTGGAGATATGAGAGAAATTCTTTTCTTTTTTTGGGATAAATTGCCAATTCCATGAAAGCATTTGCCTTAATGAAAAAAGGGGACCCTATTGACCTAGGATAATAAGCTCATAAGCTTAGTCTTACTTCACTAGAAAGGAAAGAAGATTTCCATCTTGAAGTTGAACTTAGACCTAGCTCCCTTCTTTTTCGGTGTGAAGCAGTGTCAAAGCAAAATACCCACATTAGCTCTCCCTAAAAAGGAGGTGATCGCACCTTCTAGTACGGCTACCTTATGATGACTGAACTCGAGTCAGACGCCCTGCCTTCGGCATCCCCCTCCTTATGGCCCACGGTGCGATAAGGACTTCGGGCATGGCCAACTCTCATAGTTAAAAGTGTACAAGGCCCAGAAACGAATTCATCGTCGTATGGTTTACCGACGATTACTAGGGATTTTGGCTTCATGTAGGAGAGTTGCAGCTTAGAATTTGAACTGGGGACAAGTTTTTGGAGTTAGCTCACCCTCACGGGATCACGACCCTTTGTCCCAGCCATTGTAGCACGTGTGTCGCCTAGGGCATAAGGGGTATGATGACTTAACGTCATCTTCATCTTCCTTCGACTTATCATTGGCAATCTGCTCAGGGTTCCAACCTCAATGGTTGGAAACTATAAACGAGGGTTGCCTTCATTGTGGGACTTAACCCAAGACCTTACGGCACGAGCTGATGACAACCATGCACCACCTGTGTCTGCATTCCCGAAGGCATCCATCTCTTGAAAGGGGATTCACGACTGCTAAGGTTCTTCACTTTGCATCGAATTAAACTGCATGCTCCACCGCTTGTGCAGGCCCCCGAGGGAAGAACTGATCCTTTGAGTTTCATTCTTGCGAACGTACTCCCAGATACTTAACACGTTAGCTATAGTACTACATGGGTCGATACGCACAGCGCCTAGTATCCATCGTTTACAGCTAGGACTACTAGAGTATCTAATCACATTCGCTCCCCTAACTTTCATCTCTCAATCTCAGTGTCGGCCCAGCAAAGTGCTTTCATCGTTGGTCTTCATTCCAATCTCTACGCATTTCAACGCTCTACCAAAAATCCCCTCTGCCCCTATCATACTCCTGCTTGGTAGTTTCCACCGTCTGTCCAGGGTTAAGCCCTGGGATTTGATGGCTGACTGAAAAAGCCACCTACAGATGCTTTATGCCCAATCATTCTGGATAAGGCTTGTATCCTCTGTATTACTATGATTGCTGGCACAGAGTTAGCCAATGCTTATTCCCCAGGTACCTGATTCTTCTTCGAGAAAAGAAGTTCACGACCTGTAGGCCTTCTACCTCTACTCGACATTACTCTGTCTTTCTTACGAAAAGTAAATTCTAACAAAGAGAGAAGAGTTTATTAGTCTCAAAAGAGGTTGGAAGGTAGTCCTCTTATTCGGTCCAAGATGAAATTGACTAAAGGTGAAAAGAATATTGCCAAGGAGCTTGCTTTCTATTAAGACTCATCCCTTTCTAGAGAAGTTATGTAAGACAGCCCGGGGGAAGCCGCTATCTTCAGTTTATGGAAGCTTGACCCTTTCCTTCTTCAATTTCGCCAACATGTCTAAGTTCTCCCGTTATAAAAAGAAAGAGGTCCATTAGTCATAGAGGGAGGAAACCTTTGAGAGTCGAGTGGCTTCACACACCTCTGATGAAATCCCTATCCATTACTGGTACTATCAAGCTTTAACTCATCTAGAGCTTGATTTTCTATTTTATAGATTGGTCTCGCTACTCACTTTCGATCCTTTCCATTCTCTCTACTTAGAAAGACTCTAAATCTGATTGGTCTCCCTTCTTTATATCGCCTCTGTTGGTCATTCTGCTTTGAAACTATGGGAAATGAATTAGATAAATCATCCTTTCTTTCTATAAAGAGATATATAGCTCATTACCGATCTCACTACTTCATAAATCCTTTGCTCCTTCTCTTTGTTCAAGAAGGGCTACATGGGCGACTGTTGAAACTGGGTCCCACACCCCTATTTATTTATGGATGTCATTGAGCAGAGGACCTCGATCATTCTTTAAGGATGAAATTTTGATCAAGTCAGAAGGCGCAAAGAATATTGCCCCTTTTGAAAGGCACAAAAAACAAAGCCTCAAAGAATATTGCGCTAGAAATCAATGGAATTAATCAATTCTTCGCCTAAGAGCGCAAACAAAGGCAAAGGATGCATCGGACTCCCGAACCTCTTTATATCCACAGGAAAAGCTTGACAAAGTTAGAAGGCACAAAGAATATTGCCCTTTTTGGCCAGGCTTTCTTTCTTCTTGTCTTTTATTGCTCCTAACCCTGAAAGAGGTAGGGTTCCTTCTAACCTCTCCTCTTCCCCACGTAGCAGTCAAGACTATTATACTCTTTCTAGATAGAATCTGTTCTATGACTTTCTCAAATTCTTTGAGCATCAACCACCTACAAGATCCAATCAATTAATGTAGTGGGCTGACTTTGTGCCTCAGTCGCAGCTCCTTTCAGTTCTCTGCAATATTCCTCATATTAAGCTACGGAGGCCAAACAAGTTAATATGGATAGTCCTTCACAAATTCTTTGCGCCTAACTATTTTATTTAAGGATCAGGACGATATTATTGGTAAGACTCCTTCGAAGTAGTCTTGCAACTCATATTACATTGAGCCTAACGTCAAATAAGAAGCTGGAGGAGGGGGATATTCTTGTAATTAATTGATTGGATCTTGTTTGTGTGAGGTGCAAAGAATATTGCGATGTAGGCTCCATAAGACAAGGATATTCCTAGATTTCAGACTTGCTCTAAAGTAGACGCAGTTGAGCAAACAATATTACGAAAACGTAGGTGCAAAGATCTATGGACCAATTATAAGGGTTCCAGATGACTATCTTAGGGAATGTGAGAAGCTACTTAACAGGAGTGTGGAGTAAGAAATCCCGTCCTCTGACAGGTTAATATAGATTTCGGAGTCCTTTGGATGACCATAGGAAGAGGGTCAAAGAAGATTGAGAAGCAACTTAACAGGAGCGCAACGAGGAAATCTATATTAACCTGTCCTTCGAACATCCAAAGGACTCTAAAAAGGAGTCTAAAGAGGCTCAAAGAAGATTTCGGTTAGAAGCATTGAATTTATAGAGAATAGTCCAGAGGACCTCCTTCATCATAATCTATGAATGATCAAAGCTTTTCATATTGCAAAAAAGAAGAAAGGCTATTTTCAGATTTCAAAATCCCATCCTTCGGACTAGAGCCAAAAAAGGGCAATATTCTTTGCGCCTTCTCACTGCTAACCTCTGCGGCTAGTCCTAAGGACCAGGTGCGCGAAGGAGAGGCGCCATAAGACAGGGATATTGTTGAGAAAAGAAAGATTATATTTTAGGCAAAGGATTGATTAATTCCACTAATATTTCGAAGGACTTGTTAATGGAACTGATTGTAGTAGGCGTCAAATGACTCATTCATTCTATTTAGACCTCAATGAAGAATATTGATGACCTCTTGCTATCGAATATCAAAAGTATTCCAAAGATTACTATCCTGTTCAAGTCTTGTTTTTTACTAATGGGATGCCTTTTTTCATTTTCATCATCCAAGCTCAAGACCTGCTAGTTTTACCACGTTAAGGTAGAACACCTAACTTGATTATTGACACGTGAGGGAAAATAGGAGTTAGACGTGGGAGGATTTATCATATTAGCCCTATGGTAGTGATGGTTGGTCTTTTAGATATTATGTTCTTTGAGTGCCTTTTGCACGCTTAGCCTTGAAAAGAGGTGCTTCTATAGCTTTGGTGCTAAAACCTAAAACTAGGCTCAATTCGGAAACTGAAATGAAGAAATTCCCACGCAATATTCTTTGCGCCTCCATTAGGAGTATTAAGACCGATCTGAAGGTCTATCCATTAGGAATAAAACTGCATAATAGGATACGACAAGATCTTTCACTTTCTTCCTTAACCTTTCGGCAATGAGTGGACTTGTAGATTATTTCATTCCAAATCGTCGCCCCTTTCCATATCTACCGTATGCCTATTTGCTTTCATAGGCAAATTTCTTTAGCGTGGCAACATCGGCATGTGTTATATAAGACTTTAAGCGCACCTTCACTACAAAACTGCCAGAACCCTCATGGGCTTCTTCTAGAACAAGGCGCAAAGAATATTACGAATACAGGAGAGAAGTCCTTTTTCTGTAGGTTGATGCTTTATATTGCACGCTTCTTCTACTTTTCTATATAGTGTGAACACCTTGCCTCCTATTCATTAGTTCCAAGAAATGGGCCGTTCATGTCACTAATTTTTTATCTAGTTGCAATAAAATAAGAAAAGTGGAATATTTTATCGTCGAGATTGGGTTGGTGTGAAGTCTCAATACAAAATCGAAAAGAATGCATAGTATTCCAAGTGAGATGCCCAAGATAAAAGGAACGAGGGGAAGAATCAATGATGGAGGACGCTCATTCTAATGGACCAGTCTCAATATTCTTTACAACTTTCAATATTCTTTGTGCCTGCACTTGGACTAGAGAAAAGATCATTGCATGAGAAAGATTAAACTTGATGTAGGGGTTTCATCACCCAATTAATAAAGTAGCTTAAATAGTGGGACGCAAGTGCATATTTCATTGTGCCTACAGCCAGAAAAGAAAGAATTTCATCTTAAGCCATCCGAAGGTGAAAAGAATATTGACAAGATTGCTCCAAAGGAATCTTACCAATAATATTCGTTCTGATCCTTAAATAGAAATAGTTTAGAGTAAGGCTTGGCTTTTTATTAAGGAGTGCAAGGATGAAATCCATATTAACCTCTTTACGCCTGTGGAATCTTTGAGACATCAAAGATAAGAAAAGAAAGTGAAACTCATCTGGAGCTTTTAGGAGTGGGAATTGAACCTCGGATATTATTCAAATAAAACTTTAAAAGCGGCTATTTAACAGTCTGAACTTTTTTTATGAGACTAACTAAGGCGCAAAGAATATATAAAAGGCGCGAAGCAAAGCGACTGTTAAGAAGTGCAAGGACTTTTGGTATTAGCCTTTAGGTATCATTCACGCAATATACTTTGCACCTGGCCCCTTGTTTTTGGTTCTTTGTGCCTAACAAAAAGAAAGAATGTCTTTCTGACTCTACCCTAAAGGACCAATGTTCACTAATTTTTGTAGACGAAGGGTCCAGATTCCTTCTCAAATTCTTTGAGCCTCTGTAGGATATAAAACTCCGTGAAAATCATAGTATGAATGTCACAATATTCTTTGCGCCTTAACAGTCGCTTTGCTTCACGCACCTGGTCTGAACGACTGATCGTAGAGCTATCCAAAAGAGACCACCTTGTTTTTAGCTATAGAAGTCGTTTTAAGATCGCGTAGGTGCCATAAGATAGGCGCGGTATCCGTCCGAAGGACTATGAAATCTATTAGTTTTCGCTTGCACTCACGTAAATTGCAATATTCTTTGAGCCTTGTATATATTCTTTGCGCCTTCCAGTCTAGTCAATATTGTTTGAACCTCCGGACTATCCATATTAACCCATTAAAAACACAAAGGACTGCTAACCTCTACTGTGAGTCCTTCAGACTAGATGAGTCGGAAACATTCACTTTAGGCAGATCCCCCCTTATTCTTAAATAGTGGGACTTCTCGCAATATTCTTTGCGCATCTCAAGAATATCCCTATCTTATGGCACCTTCTGCTTCATGATTTTGGGATAGCCAATTATATAGAATCTTTGACCCTTTCTTCATTGCCTTGATCGGCTTGGAGTTGATTCCACTTTTGTCTCTTCTTTAGGCTTTCCCAATATTCTCTTTACCTTGCCTCGCAATATTCTTTGCGCCTTTGGACTGGTCTGCAGGACTATCCATTAGAAATTTTTTCAATAAAAAAGCGTGAGTATTGGAAACGTCTTCAGTTCTTCGATCCATTTCGTGGCGTGAAAGCCATCATTGGCTAAAAAATCATTTAGTTATGCCATTTTGGACTTTGCTCTAACCGAAGCTATTGAATTGTTTGCACTAATGATGGCCTTTTTTTATCTCATTCATATTCTAATAAAAAAGGTTTCAGTCTCATAAAGCAAGACCTTCGAAATATTAATAATAATGGAATCTTTGAATAGTCCTTTGTCTCATTATAATGGACCAACAACAGTTCTTCCCGTTGATTTTTGCCTGGACTTTTCTGAATAATTGACCCCTCCTCCAGCTTGTTATTTGACGTTAGGAGCAAAGAATTTGCCAAAGAGTCCTGATACTTTATAAAACAGTTTCAGACGTTAGGAGCAAAGAATATTGCGAGACCAGTCTGAAGGCTAGACAGGTTAATATGGATAGTCCGAAGGATGGGGAATTTAAAAGCTATTCCAAAATGAGCTGTTAAATTCCCCCACGGAGCGATATCTAATGTTTCAGACGTTAAGCATAAAGAATATTGCAAGACCACGTAGAAGGAGTCTTATTCCAATAATATCCGTCATGATCCTTTCTTTATAAAGCTCTTTTTTTTGAAGTATTAGGAACCAACTTAAATAGGCAACTCATGATTCCACTAAATAGTTAGGCTCCATAAGACAGGTCCGAAGGCTAGATAGGTTAGTATGGATAGTCCAAAGGATGGGGTGAGGCACAATGAAATATGCATTCCAAAAAAGAGCGGTTAAATCCCTACGGTGCAGTGCCATAAATTCTTTGCACCTTGCACTGCTCGCAATATTCTTTGCACCTCTCCTTTCAGTCGTCACTTGGAGCCTAATTTTCCATTTAGATTATGTTGAAGGAGGATCAATGAAATTTGAGGAGTCATGATTTTGAAAAAGACTGCCACTCTGTGGTTCAATGAAATATGAAAGGTGGAGGTTCAAAGTTTTAATGGATAGTCCTCCAGAATGTTAAGGCTCGAAGAAGATTTCAAAATCCATATAAAAAAGGTTAGGCAAAAGGCACGAAGCGAAGCGCATGAAATTCATAGTAGAAGAAAAAAGAGAATGGCGATCAGAAGATTGAGAAATGCATATTTGGGAAAAGAGAGGTCCTTCGGACTGGTAGATTGCAGACGATAGAGGTACAAAGAATATTGCAGAGAGTTGCGTGAGAAAGTCAAATAATAGCTATTCATACTCCTACAATATCTCTGTCTTATGAAGCCTTAGTCGTATTCAAAAAAATAGTCGTTTTCAAAGTCAATGACATTGGTTTTTAGTCAGCTATAGATATTCTTTCTTCCTGCTCCGTGGGCTTCACGGTTCAATGAACAACGGGTGTAGTTCCTCTGCAATATTCTTTGCACCTTTGCCTCACAATATTCTTTGCTTTTAACTACGGGTGTACGATCTAACTAAAAGGATTCCACATTCAAGAGGACCGGACACCTAAGTCAAGTAATGGAAAGCGGGCTAGTCCCTAAAAATGCTCGTTTCTGTTGGGGATTGCAATGATCCTTGTGACTCTAACTCTTCTTCAAAAAAAGCCTCTCTATATTAGCTGATCAGTCTTTACTTATCTCAAACAATGTCCATCCCATGCCTTTCTTGGTTGGACCAACCCAATCGACGATTTTCGACAAGCCTTTCTTTATTTTTCTTTAAAAAAATGGAACTACAGGGATGAAATGAAAAGTTTTTCTGACTCTTACGCCCAACAGCCCACTTAAGCAATTTCTCATTCTTCCACTGATTCCTATGCATATAGGATACTATTATTTCTCATTCACAAATCCATCTTTGTTTATGCTGCTAACTCTTAGTTTAGTCCTATTTCTGCTTCATTTTATGACTAAAAATGGAGGAGGAAACTCAGTACCAAATGCTTGGCAATCCTTGGTAGAGCTTATTTATGATTTCGTCTCGAACCTGGTAAACGAAAAAATAGATGGTCTTTCTGGAAATGTGAAACAAAAGTTTTTCCCTCACATCTTGGTCACTTTAACTTTTTTGTTATTTCGTAATCCCAAGGGTATGATACCTTATAGCTTCACAATTACAAGTCATTTTCTCATTACTTTGGATCTCTCATTTTCACTTTTTATTGGTATTACTATATTGGGATTTAAAAGAAATGGGCTTCATTTTTTCAGTTTTTTATTACCCGTAGGAGTCCCACTGTCATTAGTACCTTTTTTAGTACTCTTTTAGCTAATCCCTCATTGTTTTCGCACATTAAGCTCAGTAATATGTTTATTTGCTAATATGATGATCATTCATAGTTCAGTAAAGATTTTAAGTGGGTCCGCTTGGACTATACTATGTGTGAATAATATTCTCTATTTCATAGGAGATCCTAGTGATGGAAACGGTAGACATGCGCAACAGAAATTAGGATCGAATTTTACTCCAATTACATCTAAACATTTTAGTGATTAACATGCATTACATTTTCTAAATGTAACAAAATAGGGTTAATAGAAAAAATCATCTTTGATGCTTTTCTATTATTCTTTTCATGTGCTCTTCACGATCTCCTCTCGAATTCAAAACCAGGACCACCACTAGTGTTGACCCACTATGCTCCCGACTTAGAACCGAGTTGTGAGACTCAAACAAAATAGGGAGAGAGATCTTTTGGAGAGAAAAATGGAACTTTTGTTTGATTTTTGCAATTCCAAATTATAAAAATCAAGTTCTTAACCAAAAATTAACACTTAATAATCCATCATTTTCCATTTCCAATCCACTCCTTTTATAAGCAAACTACATGCAAAATTTGCATGTAGTGAGCTTCCACTCTCCACACTTGG
>JBBPDI010000023.1:25207461-25218706 GCA_037974545.1 Cucumis variabilis | reverse complement strand
GGATAGAAGTGGCTTTATCGAGTTTGACGAGGTTGAATAGTGGCTCGACTGAGTTGGAGAAGGAGAGAGAAAGGAGCTCGCTTGACCATTAGTCTAATTAGTATCAAAAAGTACCAGTGGTCTTGGACGATGTGCCATAAAAAATCAGCCAAACCAGGTTTCATGATCCAGATCCAGAAGTTGAAAGATCCACCTTGGAAGTAGGGGAGCACAAAAGAGCTCTTGTTCTTGCATCCGTGCTTTTGACTCTTTATGGAATATTCATTCATCGTCTTGACCTTTACTACGTAATGGGCATTGAGGCCTCAGTCGTAGTCTGAAATCGACCAAAAATCTTCTTTTCACCTTTCTGGCGATGATCTTCAATTATAAGGGAGGGGTGCAAAGCGACTAGACTTTATCTAAGAAGAGATTGACTAGACTGGAAGGCTAAGACATAGATATTGATTTGAAAGAAAAAGTATTCCACTAAATAAAGTAATCTAACCGTCCAGAGGTGCAAAGCGAAGCACATTTATCTAAGAAGAGAAAATGAGTCCTTCAGACGGAGCGCAAGGATGAATACTATTTTTCCTACCTTCAGACTAGATGCGCAAAGAACAAAAAGAAGGCGCCATAAGATAGGTCTGAAGGACTATCCACTAGGTGTAAAGAATATTGCGAGAGGTGACATAAGACAAGGATATTGATTTGATGAGTGCAACTAATTAATTGGAAAAAATAGGTGCGAAGGACAGGCACATTGAATAGATTATGCTGAAGGAGGGTCCAAACCTTTACGGTGAGCCCTTCGGACCAGGCACAAAGAATATTGCAAGACGAGGTACAAGTTCTACATGGATAGTCCTACTCCGGTTCTTTGCAGATAGTCCTACTCCTAATCCAAACTAATGGATGGTCCTACGAATAAATCCTCTGGACTACTCGCCCCTTTGCGGAAGGTCCTCTTTCTATATGGATGGTCCTCCTTGTAAACCCTGCAGACTTCAGACTACAGATTCATCTTTCAGACCAGGACTACCTAATGGATGGTCCTACGGATAAATCCTCCAGACTTTGGACCAGGACCCTTGATAGTAGAATCAGCAGGACCCTTGATAGTTCAGGGATCTTGATTGAGTTGTGGCTATTATTTTGGTTTTGAAGCGAATGTGAAAAGAATATTGACAAGCGCATTTATCTAAGAAAAGAAAACGAGTCCTTCAGACGGAGTGCAACTGATTAATGGAACTTTCAATGAAATAGTCCACCTTCTTCTTCTTCTTTATTACGGAGATTTGAAATGAAAGGCTACCGAGGTCTGCGTACGAGGGGTTTGGGCAATTCCACTTTGTCTTAAGAATCCCATTCTCATCTCAGCCTCGCGAGCATGACTTATCGATCGTCGCTTCCTACCTCTAAATAGAAATATAATCTCACAAGAGAGAAAATCTCAGACCATCTCGACTAGGCCACTCGGGTCTACAGTCCTCTCGACTTAATATAATAAGAAAGGAATTTTCATGATCCCACTTTGCACCCGATTGAAACTATTTGCGCTAAACTCAGCTCTGAAACTGGTCTTGATTCCCTTTTTGACTACAAGAAGGACTTTCTATTTGTCTGGATGGGAAACTTCTGCATAAACTCGGTATCCTTGGGTCCATGAAATTACCCACGTATACTATTCTTTCATTACCTCTCTGTGGTCTCAGAGGCTACTTTCTCACGACTCCTTCCATTGGTCTTGATTTTGTATTAATCGGTCATGTGCATGATCGCCTGGTTGAACCCCTCAGTCAATTCTCGAGTTATTTCATTCCTCTTCCCCAGCCTCTTGGGCTTTTAGTCTTTTTCTTTGTTAACGAAAGAATGGAGGATGCCTTGGAATATGCTCCAAAGTATGAAAAGAAAAAAAACCTAGGCTCCTACTAAACGAATAAGATGGAAGAGAACTGAGAAACCCCCAGCGAAAGCCTATCCTAGACTCTTTGAGTCCTTCGTAGTAGTTTTTTTTCTCATTCTCTTTCAGTCTTAGAAGCCCAGCTATCAGAGGGCTCTCCCGTAATCCTTAGAGATTCTTCATGGTGGCAGAGATCTAGGCCCGATTTACTTGACTATACCTTAGAATAAGGCAAATCAACCTTCTTAACCGACCTTCTCTCTCATTCATCTTCCTAAGTAGGGTGGAAGGACTAATATTAGCAAAGCAAAAACCTTGTCCATATCTTTTATTCTCCTTTTCTTCCAAGTTGATGGAAATTCGAAATCCTTCTTCTCTTTTCTTTATATATAAAGGATCAATAAGTCCTCATCCATTTGGTGGAAGCCAGCCTATACCCAAAAGTGCATTTTTCTGAATTCTCCCTCTCTTTTGTAAAGAGAGCTCTGATTGACTTCTATAACTCTGCACTCTTCCTCTGCACATAATAAAATATTCAGACGAAAAGAAATTAACTCAAGCATAGTCAGATTTGGAATACTCTTTCAATCAAAAGTGCTAATTTGGAAAGAAGAAGGCTTGATAAAGGTCATAGGTCGGTGGGGAATAGGGCATGGACCAATTCAAAGCCCCATGCATCACGCCTCGTCTCGACTTTCCTTTGTCCTTGGGGATGGTGTGATCTTTCTATCATTAAGAATATGTCAAGAAGAAGAGAAAGGCTGAAAAGCGGGAAGAAAAGCCTTAGACACCAGATGAAGAGGAAGAGGGCGAGGGCAGGATGGAAGAGAAAGAAGATCTTCAGGACTCGAGGCAGATACTAGGTTTTCCCGCTCTGTGAGTGACTTTGAAAACATCCAGACTGAAAAGGATTCCAAATAATTAATTTGCACTATAGAGAAGGAGTCTATCTAAATCTAATCGGGACTTAGCTTAGAGAAAGAGAGCATCCTTTATTGGAAGTTTCCATCTTAATTAAGGTATCCTCTTCCCTTTCGATTCTAGAACTCAGGATTGGTACACGAGCGAACCCTTCTTATCTCTGAAAGCTCTTTCTCATATTGAAGAGGGGAAAAGCCAGGTACGACCCACGTAATGATGATTTAACCATAAAACTTGAATGGGAAAACCTTATACCCAACTGGGTCCTTTGCCCTAACTCCACTCGAGCTCCGATCCCACGATCATCATCTGTGGCTAGGTTAATTCAGTCATGAAAGGAAGACAACGGGTGATAGGTTATTTGTCCTCAACTCATATCTTAACTAAGACTTCTCCACGTTAAGAGAAAGAGAAAAGTTATCGATAGAGAAAAGTCAATGAACAAGGCTCAAAGAATTTGAGGGAGAGTTATCGACTGCTTATTACAATTCTTTGCGCGCCTGGTATGATTTCTTGTAATATTCTATTTGAGTCCAATAATGAACAAGGCTCAAAGGCGATTGGCTAATCGTACCACTACATCCTTGTAATCATGTGAGTCCACAAATCCTATCTTTCAGAAGATCAACAGAAACCGACCGGTCGGGGGTGTGAAGTAAAGCTATCACTCAAGATTCAAAGTGGGATCTCTACTCTTCCCCATGGAGCATTGCGACACAGGAAGATTTTTCCATTGAATAAGATTCATTCCCCATGGGTATATTCATCACTCCCACTGGCATATTGAAAGCAAGGGCCTCGACCCAATTCGGCTATGAGATCTTTCATTCTTAATTAGATAGAGACAGATCCGTCCCAGTTTGAAGAGGGTGCCTGTGCTGCTTGAAGTAGAAGTTCTTCGTCTTCTGCCTCAGTTCTATTAGATTGAGTCTTTTCAGGATCAGTTCTTCGATTGGTAAGCACCGCTACGTAGGTCACTCGTCGGCTAATAAGAAGATATTTAGAAGATCTAAGATAAATAGTCAAGAATGTCTTCGTCATCATATAAGGAGAAAGTCCTCTTCATTCTTAATAAGAAGATATTCAAAAGTGGACTTTCGTCTTAGTTCCATTAATCAGTCCTCCTTTGTCTACATAGGTATTATAACTCGTCTAGATACTTTCTTTTTAGTCCTTTTTTAGTTCTCTGCAATATTCTTTGCACCTCCGTTAGGCTCTATAAGACCTCAATATTCTCAATATTCAAAGAGCCTTTCTTTTTTTCCACAATATTCTTTGTGATTGCCATTCTATTCTCTTCTTTGCAAAGGCACAAGATCAGTCTTATAGAACTGAAGGAAAGGAACAGGAGGCACAAAGAATATTGCGAGAAGCAAGGGATCTCGGAGCAGACGCATAACTTAGAAGTAGATAATATGCTGGGATCGGTTATCAACAAGAAAGAAATAGGAAGTATCTGTTGTAGAAGAAAGGAGAGAAGGAGCTCGAGGCTCAATGCAAGATTCATGCTTCTGCAAGGTTCAATCAATAAACAAGGATGAGGCGGTGGAACCTAGGAGTGGGACCGCTCTAAAAACAAAGGTCCAGGCACAAGTTCAGTTAATTATGGAAAGTCCTACTTCAGTTCTTTATGGATAGTCCTATGGATAAATCCTCCGGACGTAGGATGAATCCTGCAGACCTTGGACCTTTGATAGTAGAATCCTCCGGACCCTGGACCTTTATTTGTAATTATGGAAAGTCCTTCGAACTCCAGACTGAGCCTAATTCAACTAGGATAAGAAGAATACCCATGAAAAGAGAGACCACACGGGAATCAGTCAATGTCTATAATCTATAGATTTTCTTCATTCTGTCTTTCTTTAAGTCATCTAGTTGATCGATAAACTGTCAGCCCAAAGAGCCTAGCCAAAGGGACAGAGAAAGTCTTCAGCTCCGACCTTTATGGTCTCGCGAAGGCGGTTACCATTTAGCTATGATACGAGATGACTAGTTAATAAAGAAAGAATTCCCACAGTAGAGGAGATTGAATTATCATCCATTATGAAAAGGCAAAAGAAATCCATTAAATGGACTGCGTAGAACTCTCCCATCAAGCATCAAACTCCTTAATTAATAGTAATCCGCTCTGTGGGGGGTTGATCAATCCTATTCAGTATGACGGCTTCCCTACTTTCATCTGGCTATATTAGCCGTCGGCCATAAAGACCACGGAAAGAAGTGAAAAATTCAGCATTATTAGAGATAAGGAACCCTGAAGCATTATTAGTAAGAAGCTTGTTTTTCTTCTTGTCCTAAAAAAGGACTGTTAGCCTATCTTCCTTTTCTCTCGAGCTACTTTGCCTGCCGATCCATCTGATATGGTTTGAGTTTGAGTTTCTATAAGTTCTAACTTTCTCTTACTCGGTTTGTGATATCTGCCTAATCCACGTAGTGGTAAATCGCCGGGCTTTTCTTCTTTTTCTTCTTCGTCTAACTTCAGACTTAGAAAGATCAACCTCTGAACCTGATAGAGTTTGAATGCTGCCTCACCCCAGTTTGAGTTTTCCTATGAAAGTGAAAGATAACAGAAGTTCAATGAGAATAAAGGCATTAAAGAAGATGAGAAATCCTACTAGAGAGAAAGATCAGTTCTCTCTCAACGTAATATTCTTTGCACCTCCTATAAATAAGTTGATTTATTTATAGCTATTTTTTTCCTTCTAATCTTCCACTCAAATTCTTCTCCGCCATTTAAGGATCCCAGCCATTTAAGGGCATCCCATATTTAACCTCGACTATTTATAATATAAGGTGGAATGGCAAAATTTTTCAGAAGGAGAGAGATTTAAGAGGCTATTTACTGCTTCACTAAGTGGGTATAAGGCATTCCTCTAAATAATGTGAATCAGAAGAGGATAATCAAGATCCTTGAATATGATAGATAGGTTTGGCATCACATAGGCATGCTAAGGATCTTTTTGGTTATAGTTCCAATGAGTGATTACGACAGGTGCCCCCTCGAGGTGATACTCGATAGAAAAAACCCATAGGTCCATTGCAGCAATACCAACGAAGCAATTTAAACCACCATCAAACAAAATAAATGCAATTCTTCTTCTTCTTCTCTTTTATGCTCCATCTTTGCGACCTAGTTGTAAAAAATATGAATTAGGTGCAATGAAATATGCGTTGACTTGAGCCTTTGGTTGAAATTCCTGTAATAGGAACTGAATCAGATAGGACCCCACTCTGCGGTATGGATTGAGAGGTATGCCCCTACCACTACGTGGGCACCATATTGTGAAGGGTAGAAGGGTCCAGAACCACATTGCAATTTGCCTCTCCTGAGGGACCGCTTGTAATCAATCAAACCAATAGCCCGATAACCAAAACAACCTATTCTCAAAGGGTACTAAAGTCATCCTTTCTCATATTACTTTGAGGCCATAAGACCGCTTTGGAACGGGTGATAATATTAGGTAAGGGATTGAGATTGGACTTAGATCTTCACTCACTCCATTAACCATGAACTTGGCAAACTCAACTCTATGCATCCGCTATGAGAGATAAGGGATTTTGCTAGCCCACAAGTCGTTGAAGAACAGATTTATAGACTGGTCCTACTTTTGCATCGCTAATGAGAACGTCATCAACGAGCACTGCATACTTTTGAAAGCAGATACCTGCACTCCACCACACCATTCAATGGTCAGTGAACGTGATCAGTGGCCAAGAAGAATAAGAACGAACCTAATTGTTGTCCTGCAATAAAGTAGACCTAGGTGGGACCATTTGTCTTTCACATGTGGGTACCAGGAATACATTTATCGCGAGTGTGGAGTTAACTATACTAGAAGTGAAGGACCGATCAAAGAGGCACTAGAAGACTAAAAATCAGACTAGAAGGGGCCACCTATCAGTGGCAGTGGTCAAGTCCTACGAAAAGGATTCCTGGCTTCTGACCAACCAAGGCAAGGGTGCTCTTTGGTTGAAGGTACCATGCTATCCTGTTGAGTACCTTCGAAAACCAACTATGGATCGGAGAGAGCAATCGCTGGAAAAATCTAGGATCCATATATCATAAAAAACCCATGTTCAAAACTGATCCCAATTCCCATTCATCGCTCAAAGCGCTTAGTGTCTAAGGATCCTTCGTACTGGTGTGGTCCAGGCTCTGATCTCTAGCATTTCCTGTCCTTGGTTAGGAAGAAAGAATGAAAAGAGATCCTCCATTCTAGTATAGAGTAGTAATCCTCCATTCCAAAGAAAAGGGTAGACCAAAGATTCAATTGATTTGCAAATACTCCTTGAATCTTGATAGTACTTGAAAACCTTCCTCTTTGCTCAATCAAAATACCTGGAATTATATATTATCGGAAGAAAAAGGCAAAGGCACAGTGAAATATGCGTGAGAGAAAGTTCAGTCAGTAGGTTTGAAAGTCATAAGAGGATATAAGAAGATCATAATATCTAAAATCCAAAAAACAATGCGCAAAGAATATTACGTTTTTTGGACCCTTATTTATTGTTTATTGAGGCGGTTCAAATATCTAGACCAGAGGAAGCAAAGAAGCTGCGAGAGGTTTCAAAATCTCCAGCTCTTATACTAGTGACGTCTGAGGCAGTTGAGTATTTCTCCTCTATAGTTCTTTCTTCTCAAATTTGCCTCTCCGTCTGAAGGATTCGACTATCAAAGGTCCAGGCCGCAGTCCGGAGGATTTTTATTCTTAGAAATATCAAGGATCCTGCTGGCTCTATAACGGTCCTGGTGATATATCCGTAAGACATTTTGCAAGGGATTAAGAGTAGGACCTTTCGTAATTAAAAGTAGGTCCTGGTCGGCAGTCTGAAGGATTTATCCGTAAAACCATCCATTAGTTTGAACCAAAATAGGACTTTCTGTAATTAACCGAGCATTGAGCCTTCACACCTTTTAGTCTCGCCTCAATGCAATATTCTTTACGCCTTTGTGATAAAATTGAGATTTCCCATCACTGACTGGAAGTCGTTATTTTCTTTCGTCTTGCTCTTCTCAAATTCTTTAAGCCTCCTTCTACCTCTTTTACACGGAGTGGGTTAGGAAGGCCTCAAGCATACCATCAAATGCCACCAGTCAACCGAAGGCTGCGATGAAAATAGGTCTGATCGCATCGATGCTGATTTAATTATTCACCTGAAGACAAGGCTAAGAACATCCTGCCGAATGTGAACAATTCGAAGAATATTTATGTGAATGCCCTCAGGACGCATCCTATGGTATGCTTTCTGGACGCTTTACCTCGTATTCCTAGCAGTCGTGGGTGGCCCTACATCGCTCTTCACGTCCGCTTGTAGCCAATTTTTTCACACAGGCAGTGCCTTCTGGTATCCTAAAACCTAAAAGAAGGTTAAACCAAGAAATCCGTAGGCCTTCACTTCCTGATACCTGAAAGGGTAAAGCGAAAGTTCACTCCTAAGATTTGTAATCATCTTGCGTGATGGAGAGCCTTCGTCTTTGTCTTGAATATCCATCCTGGATCGGATATCCCCGTGCGTCTCAGCATTGTGCCTATGCCTTAAAAGATCCGACGGACCCCATCCTAGGGCAAGGTGAAGCCAGTATGCTTTTTCCAGCTTTTTCCCCCTTTCATACTGAGATTGAGGATTCCGTGATCCTTTCCTCTCTCCGCATCGAGATATACATCCAATTGGGCAATTCTTCCTTGAGCGAAAGAGCCAGACCTCCTTAGGCCTTAGCCTTTTTTAGCATTTTGGCCGAAATGAAAAGTTAGTGAGCGAGCTTCCCCCACAGAGCGGGCTGTCGGATGTAAACTACTTGTGAAACAATAATACCAAAGTTAGAAGAATGAACCTTCCCACAGAGCGGTGACGATGTTATAGATTCTTAGTGTACTTAGATTGCATGGATTTTTCTTCTTTCTATATTTTAGATATACTGCTTGGCTAGCTCAGAACGCTAACGCTAATTTGGAGAAGAATTTACAGGTTTGTGAAACCTTTAAGTAAAAGTAATTATCTGAATTCAAGCCTCCGGCAACTCTTAGCTAACCCGAAAAGAAAATATAATTCCCACTCTGGGCAATATTCTTTGCGCCTTGCACTCCTTTCTTCTTTTCTTAGACGCAATATTCTTTGCGCCTTAAATTCAAAGAGTGTCTCCCTATGGTCGTCCGGAGGCAAGAAGCGAAGCCTATAAAGTGAGTATGAGTGCAAGTGCAGAAAGGAAGAAAGAGATGAAGACGAAGCGGGAAGGAATTGCATTTTGATGCCAGTAAGAAGATTTCAGCTTTATTTTATGACTCCTTTGCCTTTGGTTCAATTCCTACGCCAAAAAAAAAGGAGCAAAGAATATTGTGAGGTGCAAAGAATATTGTGAAGAAATCAAGGTCTAATAGGTAGTTACGAGGATTGGATCTCTTTATCAAAGAATAAGACAGAACTCGGGGGAACCTCTCCTACCTTAGTGTAGCATTTGAGAAACTCTATATTCACAATCAATTTTCACTATTGGTCATATAGAAAGAAGAATATCAGGGTTAGGCTCGACTGTATCAAGTCTCGGAAGCTAGGACGAAAGGTAAGACCCAATAGAGGGGAGAAGGCACCCAATACTGAAAGTGGGGAGAAAACACCCAATACTGAAAGAGGGGAGAAGACACCTACTGAAAGAGGGGACATGGCCAGCTAACCCAAAAAATAGGAGCAAAGCAGCAAGAGCTACGGGAGAGGAGCGGAGCTAGACCTGATGACAGGGGAGCTGGCAATCGAGTTGGAACGGTCTTATTCTTAGAATCACTGTGGGAATGAGAGTATTCTCTTAGAATTAGTATTTCGATCTTGCAGAAGAGGTTAGAGAAGTTAGAATCTTGGATCGATTATGAAGTATAAAAGAGGCGGACTTTCATAGTCCGAGCGCTTTTTTGGCTTCATATCTTTTCTCTTATTTCGGTATTGACTGCTACGTCTTCCTTAACCTTAAAAAATTGACTGAAATTATCCCATTGCTGAATGACCTTTCTATTCTCAGCAAAGGTAAAGGACGAAGACTTTTCATTCTTAGTCTGGTTCGAGTTAGCCCGCCTCGTCGCTTTCTCTTCTTTAGATATTATGTCTTTTGTCTTAGATTCATTGAGGAATTCTTGCCTCCCTTTCCTTCTTCTCCCTTTTCATGGAATCCTCTTTCCATTCGAGGCATCCCTTTCTCTTTCATGAATCCTACTATTCATTTCATGTATGATGTCTTATGTGAAAGATGGAAGGAAAGAACCCTTGGTCAATAAGAGTTGCCGCTAAGCCACTCTTCTAGAGAGAAGAGGTGCCCAACCATTTCTTTTCAATTGACTGATTTTTCATAAAAAAAAAAGAGAGCTACTGCTCAATCTTTTATCCATTCCTTCCTTTCCAACTCAGCCTACTAGGTATACAGTTTCCAAAGAGGAAGACCCCACTACACGGTAATAAGGAAAAGAATCAATCATAGGGGCGGATGAAATAAAGGGAAAACTTAATATTCTCTCTTTCGAAAGAGAAGCTTGAGCTTGAAAGCAAGAGGTATGATCAGCCTAGAATAAGTAAAGACCGACAATGGTATCATACTTCTTCTTTGAATAGGGTAGCCGATGGAGGATCAATATTCAACTACTCGAAAGAGAGAGGAGGAATTAGATCTTTCTGTGAGTAGACAAAAGTAGGATAAGAATACAGAGTAATGAGGCTAGTCTTCCATCTTCATACGATCGAGTTTGACAGGAAGAGGAATGATCAGTCAGAGTAAGCCAGGGAATAGGGGCCCCGTTTGGAGAGAAAAGGTTATCATACTTCTTAGCCCCCTTAGTGAATGAATTAAGATCTCAAACTTGACGAGAGGTGCGAAGAAGCTTTACATCATCTTGCTTGTTTCTGGCAAAGGGCACCTTCTCATCAGCATTATTTGATGGTATAAATACTATAGGCCGATCGCCGATAGCAAAGCCAAGTCATATGAACGCAAGCAGCCAGCACAAAGGGACTACTTATAGCCTTCCCCTTACTCTCTATTCTCCAAAATGGAAATTCTTCACATTTTCCTCAAGCTCAATGTAAGATTCGTGCTATTGTGAATTTGAGAACTTAATTGAGATCTCAGGATATGTGTACCAAAGAAGGAATATGTCGATTGATGTACCAGCACAGCTCGACCGAGATATTTGATTGGACAGAAGAAGAAGGGATTGAAGAGGACAGGACATGCGGGAAGGGAAGTGTTCTGGTCGATCCTAATCCAAACTCAAATCAAAGCGGTACTAGAAAGCAAAGAAGAGATGGAATTCCAGATGGAAGAGATGACCGACCCTCACGCAAATCTCATTCCTAATTCCATTCGTAGAAGGACTTATACAATGAATACTGGCACGGATGAGAGGGAAAAAAGGATGAATTTGCCTTCCCCAGTCAACCACTTATTCTGACTTCGCCCTTACC
>JBBPDI010000023.1:25160480-25199438 GCA_037974545.1 Cucumis variabilis | reverse complement strand
ATAAGAAATTCATATTGAATATCAAATTCAATATTAAAATTCATATTTACTAAACCCTAAACTATTGTTGGTCAATATAATGTATTCAAATTTTTATTAAATTCATAATTGCAATAAAAAAAAGTCTACATACATATGCATATATATATATATATATATATATATACATACATATATATATATATATATATATATATATTAAATATACACATAACAACTAAGAATCATAACCTAACATACGTATATGTTAAATTTATATATAATCATAACCTAACATATATATATAAATTTCATACACATAAACACATATACAATTTAATACACATAAACATATATATACACATACATAATCCTAAACACACATATATATACATATGTATGTATATATATATACACACATATATATGTATGTATATATATATATACATATAATTCCATACACATAATCATATCCATACATACACATAAACATATAATTTCATACACATACACCTAAACATATATATATATACATACACAGAACACCCAAATGTGAAAAAAATAAAAAAAAACGACCTCAAGACGACGGGCAGCAACAGACAGACGATTTCTCCCTCTCCCTCGATCGATTACTCCCTTTCTCTTTCTTTTATTTTATCAACGCGTGGTTCCCCAAATGAATTCTGTGTTGAAATAGGCAGAACTTTCCGCCATTTTCAAAAACGTCGTGAAATGAACCTATCTGCGACGTCGCGTCGCAGAAAGTGGGCACAACGAATTTATTTCCATTCCATTTTTTGCGATGTGGAGAGGCATGATGTCGTAGATTAGGGGGATTCCACGATGCGGGGAGTCACCACGATGCAGAAAGTTCACACGGAAACCACACGTTTCCATTTTCTGCGATGTGGTGCCACCTACGTCGCGGAATCCCCCTAATCCACGACGTCATGTCGCAGTTTCCTTTGCGAATTAATAAATTCATTTTTTCTTTTGCGGCATCACGTTGCAGATTAGGGGGATTCCGCGACATGGATGGCGCCACGTCGCGAAAAGTGGAAACGTTTGGTTTCCGTGTGAACTTTCTACGACGTGGTGACTCCCCACATCGTGAAATCCCCCTAATCCACGACGTCATGCCTCTCTATGTTGTAGAAAGGTAAAAATATAAGATATATATTTAACATTCTATGACGTGGAGAGTCTCGATGTCGTGGAATATCCTATTCTACGACGTCGGCAGGGCGATGTCGTTAAAGGTTGGTTTATACCGACGTACGTTTAAGCGACGTATTTTCTGGCCTCGCAATAAATCCTATTTCTTGTAGTGACCGTTGAACCATTTTTTTCATAATTATTTTTGGACCGCCGAACCATTTCTCTTGGTATATTAATATACCGACATTACATTTCCTCCACTATATATATTCCACTTTGGTTCTCATTTGAGAGTATCGATAAAAAATATTATTCTCTCGTATTCTAATTTGTACTCGTGAATTTTGAGCAAGTATCAATTGGAGTGTTAGTTTTTCATTCAGTTTTGATGCAACTTCGATCGACGAACAAAGACTCTTTTATCTCAGGGACGATGAGACAATTCTAGAACCGTTTGCATAACGAACAAAGTTGCAAATCATCTACTAACGAGTTTCTTTTTTGCTGTGAGGCCCTGATCCAAAAAGGGAGTCCTGTTAAGGAAGAGCTCCGCCAAAGAAGGCAAAATTGACTAACTATAAGATAGAGGTCCCGTGAGGAGGGATGCGATTGGAGAAAGGTACGAAAAGAAGCTTGTAAGCCCAAGTGCTATCGTGTTCAAGAAAGTGACGTGATGAGATTTAGTTGGTAAGGAAGAAGCACACAAAAAAAGCTAAAGATTAGGTGATGAGTTATTGATGGGAGGAGAAATTGTAACGCCCCAACTCTTTATACTGAGCTGAAGTAATTACTAGTAAAATAAATAAAAACTTTTTATTTAAAATAAAATAAAATATTAAATTTAAAGAAAACGTTTCAAATTATTCATTTAAAACCAATGATAAATAAAATGTGTGAAGAAACTAATAAATAAATATTAGGTAAAATACTGATTTGGGCCTTATTTAAAATAAAAGAAATATCTAAAAGTAAACCTGAGTTCTAAAATAATTTTCTGAAAATTGAATACCGAAACCAATAAATGCGGAATAATACATATACTGTCCCCTGGTGAACCACGATCTCTTCTTGTCATTTGCTAGTTTGGCTTTACCTCTCCCTTTGCCTGAAAAATTAAACATAAAAAAAAGAATGAGTATAAATTTATACTTAGTAAGGGACCTACTATTAGCATCGCTACGTGTCTGTAAATTTTCTGTTAGAGTCTTGTAAGGAGGTACTGCTTAACTGTTGTGCTCTTGAACGCACGCTATCCACTGGTCCCGTAGGGACACATCTGGGCTTTCGGTGAACCCAAAGAAATCACCCTAAAGGAGAGTCGGGCTGTTAACTATTATCCTCCCAAATGCATGCTATCCTGTGACCCCGTAAGGACACATATGTGCTTTCGGTGAACCCGAAGGAATCACTCTAAAGGAGAGTCGAGCTGTTAACTGATCCCGTCAAATCATACATAAGACTGGCCACACAGACATAAAAAGGTGGTTATCCCGAGGGACACCCATAAGGTATGACTCTAACAGTAAATCAAACGGAACATCATAGCCTATATAAAGATATCAAATCATAAATATCATAGCTCAATCAAACATAATTCAAGATAGCCTATCTAACCATAATCATATCGTATCGCGGTCATAACATCTTTGTCATACATGTCTCTCTTAGCTAATTATAACAAATAATACAGAATATGCATATAGCTTTAATGTAGGGTCTAATGGGAGAATCTCTTACCTGGAGATTAGCCAATATATAATTATTCCAACTTTCCAACAAGTAAATCCTAGAGTTGGTATTGAATTACAATTCAACCTTGGGTGGATAAATTCCACAATTTAAATCCTTCAAATTAGCCGACTAAACCTTCAAAGCAACAAATAACCCAACTTAAATCCCATTTGATTGAAAATTTAGTTAAGGACCAAAGAACAATCATTCGGGTGTACCAAATTCAACATAACTCACCTAAATGGCTCAAATAGGTTGCAAAAAAACTAAAACTGAAGGTGACTCGGCTAGAAGAGGCTTCGACTTGTGGCTCACGTTCGGCTCGAGCGCAAGGAGGTTGGTGTGGATGTGAGGAGATCAGCTCGATCGACTACACAGGAACAGCTCAATCGCGTGTGGCTCGTGAAGGATAAACGATCGACTTGGGTTGACTGGAAACCATGCATGCGAATAGAGGACGATCTCCAACGAAGGATGTGGCTGGGCTACGCAGACCGTGATTGAAAGGCGATGATGAGCAGAGGAGTCGAAGACGATTTGAGAAGAACGACAGCTTCAAGATGACTTGCAACTTCGCTGGCGGTAAGATGAACGACGAGCAACGGAGGAGAACGACTTCGTTTAAGTAGTGGCAGTCGTCGACGATGGTAGGAGGGTGAAGAGCGGCGACTAGGGTTTGTGAGGAAGGGAGAATATAGGTTGAAGAAGATGAATAGTGAATAGTGTGCACGTTTCACGAGGGCTAAAAAATATAATAATATTATTAATAATAAGAATATTATTATTATTAATTTTCCTTAAAATAATTTCCTTTCCCTTCCTCTTTTCTCTTTCTTTAAATACCCACCAAACCAAACTTTTTTTACCTTTTCATTAATAACAAATCCTAAATTTTCTCTCTTCATTAACTCTAATCCATCAAATCACTTCCTTTACTTTTCCAAAAACAATATATTTTTTATAATATAATTATTTCAATCCCAAAATATCTTTCCTTAAAAATTAAATATATATCAACTTAATAATTATATTACCTTTAATATAATTATTATTATTTCCAAAATTTAAATATAATACCTTAAAAACAAATCTTCATAAATAATTATATTATCCCCAACAATATAATTATTCTTATTTACAAAAATATAACTAATCATAATTACTCCATGATTTTACCAAACTAAATTACCAAATATCAATCCATCTTTACTAATCCATAACAATATAAAAAATTTCCAATTCAAATAATTAATTAAACATTCTTTTCATAAATATTTAATTAATCATAATCTCCACAAACATATAATCCTCACCAAAACTCAATTCACCCCAAAATAATTCTAACATTAATAATTTAACCAAGATAATGCAATTTAAAAATTGTCATATTTTTTTGGAGCGTTAGATAAATGCCTACGCCTAAATATGGTTGCAATAAGGTAGACGTTTTGTTGAGAAGATGGATGTCTGAATAGGTAATTGGATAACTCACTTAGGCGAAGTTAATGTTATGTGGCTTCCTGAGAAGGGAGTTTGATGATGGGAAGTTTAGCTTTCCAAGGAGACAAGGTTGACGTCTCAAGAAAAGTGTCTAATCGTAATTGACTATGGACTTTCACATCTGTGGATCTATTCGTAACTGATGTGATGGGCTTATGAGTTGGCTGCGTAGCGCAGCGAAACGAAAAGTTAACACGTGTAAAGAGTGGAAATGACCCATGGATGTGAAAGATCACTATAAATAGGACCCAAGGTTGAAAGAAGAAAAGGCATAAGATGCTACCATTTTGATAATTCATCGAAAGGGAAGTTTCGTGAGTTGAGCGGCAAAGAGGAAGTTGAAAACAAAGAGGGAAGAGTGGACTCTCAAGTGTTTGTGAGTGATTCTTATAAATAAATGAATGTTTTTTAACGATCTTTTAAATAAATGACTGTTTGTGAATGATTCTCACCTACTTATATTTCGGTAAATGATTTTCATATGAAAAATGAATATTCCTTTGAATGATTTTCATGAATTGAAGTATTATATTATGTTCCTTACATTTGTAATGATGGGACACAAAACATGCATATAAAAAATAACGAGCTCAATTTTACTCTAAATGCAACTAAACTATTTAGTAATAAATGCATAATTACCCTTATTAAATTCCTCAACTTTGAAGAAGCATATAAAACGTTTTTAAGTATGATATATCTATCAAAGCAACTTCAGGTCTCTCACTATTTCAACTAAGACAATCTCTCTTGTTCCAAGCTTTAAGGATATTTCTATCTTTTACAAGCTTTTCAAGAACTGGTTTTCTGAAACGAGAAGTAAATATGATTAGTGGCTTTTGAATCTAGTATTCAAGTTGAAGTATTATACTCCATTAAGCACGTTTCAACAACTAGTAAATCATATTTACTTTGTGCTTCCTTCTTAATAAGATACTTAAAAAAATTTATCAACCAATGTCCGTTTTGGTTGCAGTGATAACATTTACCTTTCACAACTCTCTTTCCCTTACTATTCTTGGGAGTCTTCCTCTTTCCCTTCTTTTTCATTTGCGAAGGGCCAACTTTAGTGTTACATAACGATCCTCTTATAAGCTTTTTCTCTGTGGTAGCAACATTTGCTTCCACTTCCTTCCTCTTACCCATGGTAGGGTTTTGGAATTGCTGTAGCTTATTTAGAAGAGTAGTCAGTGTGAAATCTATTTTTTTTAGAGACTTATTCGTCTGAAATGATACAAAACTTTTCAGAAGAGATTGTTAAACAAAGCTCACCTGATTTGCGTCATGGATGGAACTGTCATTTACTTTAGCGGTTATTGAAGTGCATTATCATGTCCAGGACATGTTCTCTAACAAAGGTCTCTTCCTTCATTCGCTTGGAGTAAATGTGCTTAGTTTCTTTGTGTTTGAGGGACCATGAAGGCTTACCAAACATCTCCCTAAATGAATCCATAATCTCTTTGGTCGTGATTAAGGACATGTTTCTTTGCCAAAACATTAGACATGCTGGCAAGAATATACACGTGCCTTTTTATTGGCCTTAACCCATCGAGCATATGCTTGTCAAACATTTCGATTGGCATTTGAGGTCGGGGCTTGAGGATGTTCCTCAGTTAAGACAAACCTTAATCATTTATGACTAGTACTATATTTATGTTTGATTTCCAAGTCGCATAATTGTTGTCATTAAGTTTTTCATAAGCTAAGAGGTGTACTATTGAGTTATTCATGCTGAAAAATAAAACATATTCTATTTAGTGAAAAACTATAATATTTTAAGAATCAATTAATTTAGCAAATATTAATAATGTATCCAACATTATTATGTTTTGCATTTTTGCGATGATATTTCAAAGATTTAGAATAACTTCTGTCGATGGGTAGTCAACTACTCTTCCTTTGAACCAAAACAATATTGACTAAATGCGAACTCTTGAATATTTCATATTTCTATAGCACTTAGTTATCGCTACTTCGGTCGAGAATATACTAACTACCTAGTAATTCTTGTAAGTGTAAACTGCCATTTTTAGATCTAAGAGACAAGAATCATTATGATCCTGAAAGTGGAAAGACAACATGAAAACCTATATAAGAGACTCTATCCATATATGGAGTTTGTGGTGTTCTGAATCCTATAATACAACCCTTCGATTGGTAAGGTCGCTCCAGTATAGACATGTAGACGCATTATAGGAATCTCACGAGGTGACCTAATGGAAGAGACCATGGGATGTGTTGTGTCACATATCCCTCACCCACTTATTATGAAATACTTCTCCTATTCACCTTGTCAAAGCTCCATGCAAACACTCTTATTATAGTAAGTGGTTTATAGTGTCTTCCATTTGTTTTATTTAATTTGTTCTTAAAGGATTATAGATTTTCTTTAAATAAAATATGTTGTATTTTTCAGCATGAATAACTCAATAGTAACTCTTAGCTTTTGTAAAACTTAACGACGATAATTATGTAACTTGGAAATCAAACCTAAATACAGTACTAGTCGTAGATGATTAAAGTTTGTCTTAACTGAGGAATGTCCTCAAGCCCCAACCTCAAATGCCAATCGAAATGTTCGGGAAGCATATGATTGATGGGTTAAGACCAATGAAAAGGCTCGTGTCTATATTATTGCCAGCATATTTGATGTTTTGGCAAAGAAACATGAATCCTTAACCACGACTAAAGAGATTATGGATTCATTTAGGGAGATGTTTGGTTAGCCTTCATGGTCCCTTAGACACGAAACAGTTAAGCACATTTACTCCAAGTTAATGAAGGAAGGGACATCTGTTAGAGAACATGTCCTGGAAATGATGATGCACTTCAATATTGCTGAAGTAAATGATGGTTCCATCGATGAGAAAAATCAGGTGAGCTTTAATTAACTCTCTTTCGAAGAGTTTTGTACCATTTCAGACGAACACGTCTAAAAAATAAAATAAACTTCACCCTGACCACTCTTCTAAATACGCTCCAACAATTCTAGAACCTTACCATGGGTAAGAGGAAGGAAGTAGCAAATGTTGCTACCACATAGAAGAAGTTCATGAGGGGATCGTCCTCTAAAACTAAAGTTTTGCCTTCACAAATGAAGAAGGGAAAGGGAAAACTTAAAAGAATAGTAAGGGAAAGAAAGTTATGAAAGGTTAATGTTATCACTACGACCAGAATAGGCATTGGTTGAGAAATTTCCCAAAGTACCTTAATGAGAAGAAAGCTAAGAAGGTAGCACAAAGTATGATTTACTAATAGTTGAAACGTGCTTAGTGGAATATGATACTTCAACCTGAATACTAGATTCAGGAACCACTAGTCATATTTACTTCTCATTTCAAGAGACCAGTTCTTGAAAAGCTTGTAGAAGGTGGGAACATTCTCAAAGTTTGGAATAATAGAGGTTATCTTGGTTGAAGCAGAGAGAGATCTGAAGGTTCTTTAATAGATATATCATACTTAAAAATGTTTCCTGCTTCTCAAAAGTTGAGGAAATCAATTTTGTTTTACTATACTTATAAACAATTTAATAAGTTAAGACCAATTGGAGCAAAATTTATCTTTAATACAGAAATGTTTAGCATAAAAGACAAAAAAAATTTCTTCTAATGTCTATATGTAGTGCTTAAGATTCAGTCACATAAATCTTAATGTGATTGGGTGATTGGTTAAGAGTAGACTTCTAAATTAGTTAGAAGATAACTGTTTATCTTTAAATGAGTCTTGTCTTAAGAGGAAGAATGACCAAGAGATCTTATACCAGAAAAGGTCTCAGAGCTAAAATACTTTTAGAGCTTGTACAATCGAACCCCTGTGGACCAATGAATGTCAAAGTTCAAGGAGGGTATGAATATTTCATAAATTTTGTTGATGATTATTCAAGGGTTGGTCATGTTTACCTATTGCATCACACGTTTAATTCTCTTGAAAAGTTAAGAGAATATAATACTGAAGTTGAGAATGAATAAGGTAAAAACTTTAAAAACATTTTGATCAGTTTGAGGTGGAGAGTATGTGGACTTAAGATTCTATGACTATTTGATAGAGCATGGAATCCAGTCACAACTCTCTGCATCTAGTACGCCTAAGCAGAACGGTTCATTAGAAAGAAGAAACCGAACCTTGTTGGACATGGTTTGCTCTATAATGAGTTTTGCTTTTTGAACCTCAAGGAATAAGGAATTTGTTTCGACAAATGTCACGTTCTTAAAGTAAAACCTCATCGAGAATCATCAAACCATGTAGTAAATTAGTGTTGAATAGGATTTCCAAAGACGTTACAGATAAACCTTGTTTATCAACTATTCATCCACTAAAGTAGTTGATAAAACTAGGGAATTTGGTTAGTCACATTCATAAGAATTGAGAGTGCCTAGAAGTAGTGGGAATGTTGTTCAAAATCTCAAGTGTAACTTCTATCTTCTTTTGTATGTTTATGAATTCTAGATCAAAATGAAAAACTATTAGCTTAAATAAGATAACGTCAGTTCATACGTCGAAAAGAATATTACCTTTATCAATTTCTCCATCTCCATTAATTTTGTTAGTCATGTCATCCAAAGGTTTAGATTGAATCCAGTTATCAGCACAAATGAGTGCCTTTGCAGTTTAAAGAGTTAATGAACTTTGAAAATAATCATTCACCCGTCCTTTAGTGCTAAAGGTTGATTCATATGGCATTGTTGATATAGAAATACTATAAATGTTCCTGGCTACTTGGCTAATGATTTTAAATCGAGAGGAATATTCACCTTCCACTAATTTAGCAAATCTAAATATTCATCTTCTATATGAGTTTCATCTAGATAACGAGCCACCTCTGTTTTAGCATCATCTAGACCTGTTTTATTACTTTGTTTAAATCTATCATGAGCAACACTACATGCCTTATAAGATCCACTAGATGAGATAAGGTATTTCACTTTGATTTTGAAAGCCAAATCCTTTGATAGGTGTAGACGATTGTGTTTGTGAATATTTTTTCTGACATTGACATTCTCATATAATAATCATCACACAATCAACGAAATGCTTCTTCAACCTTGTTCCATTTTTTTTTACACAATCTTCTTCCAAAAATTCATTAAAACAATAGTTCACATAAGTTAGCTTGTACCTAGGGTCAAGAACGGCAGAAACCTATAATGAGAAATTGGTCTTTTCATTTGTAGTTATATCCCAATACTTAGTTGAATTTTGTATGTATGCTTAATGTCATATGACTAAATAATGCATTCTCATACAATGAGTATTCACGAATTATTTCTTAAAATCAAATAAAGTTTGTGAAAAAATAGGTTTGAAGTCATAGACATAGATGTAGAAAACTTTATCGTTTCCATTTGAAAAAGTCTTTAGGAAATTTACAAACACTTTTGTATTATCCCAATTCTTTAGCGTTAGGAATATCATCCTTTGACAAATATATAAGATCATGCTCATTTAATCTTTCAAATGTCTTTTGCCACTTGATTGTTCCATCCAACGTGGTGAAAGTGGAATTCCATTGTGTTGGAACATACATGGTAAGACAACTTTTTGTTGACATCTTATCTTCTTTAGCCAAATCTTTAAATATTTGAAGTCTTGCTAGAGATGACCTAACATACTTCACAACATTTCTGATTTGAATAATAGATACATGCAAATCTCTTAAAGCATCACTAACAATTAAATTAAGGATATGTGCACAAGATCTAACGTGAATAAATTCACCATCCAATACCAATCCATTTATATGTTTAAACTTTTTAATCAAATATGCAATGACTACATCATTTGAACTCATATTATCAACTATTAGAGTAAAAAGCCCATCAACACCCCAACTTTCTAAACACTTTTCAATGGCTCTATTTATTGTATCTCCTTTATGATTAGCTATTAGACAAAAGTTCAAAATTCTTTTGTGCAAGTTCCAATCACCATCAATAAAATGAGCCATTATAACCATATAATTAATAATTTGTATAGAACTTAATGTATCAATTTTAAACAAATTCTTTGGCCACTTCGAGTTAGTTCTCTTTTTAACTTCTTTTTCTCCCTTGTATACATTTGAAAACAATTATTTGCAATGATCACTCGATGACATCACAAAATTTGGATTTAATGTCGGACAAAATTGATGAAATCCTTCATTTTTTACAAACTTAAATGACAATTCATCTAAGATGACCATACAAGTAAACATTGTTCTACAATTTTCTTAAGTGAAGGATGTAGCCATCAAACTAATTTCAGAATCTCCCTCTTCTTTAACATTATTTTCTAATTGTTTTACATACCTTACATTTCTCTAAATGTCATTTTAGATTAGTTGTACCATTTCTTTTCGAATCACAAGCATATGTAAGCCCCTAGTGTTTACAAATAGCTCTAGGATATTTAGGATCACATCCTTCTACCTTTATAAAATGTTCTCATGTCAATGATGGTCGTTTAATTGGTTTTCATTTCTCTAACAATCTTACTAGACTAGAACAACTTTGTTTTGAAGTTTAACTTTGTTTTGAAGTTTCGTCTACAGATAATGAAATTATTATGTGAAAATAAAATTTAACACAACTTATAACATGAAAGATAATAGACATCAAACAATCAAATTAAACAACAATATCAAGTTCATGTAGTTATTTGATCTCTTAAGTATATGAAAAGACTTTATCTTGAAGCACTCGATCCCAACAAGAGCTTCCTCATCATTGTCTCGTTTCAACTTTCATTGGGTTTTAAATTTTAATTGTTAAAAGATATAAGAACCCTACTAATCATAAATCAAGCAAAAATAGTCAAAATATTTGTTGTGAAAAAAAATATCCAGACCATGAAAGTAACCTTCCTTTCTAAACTTGTTTAGTGGACCATTTTCTTTTTCTTTTAAGGATTTTATATTCTTTATTCTTTCAAATACTTTCATATTCCAAGAAGGGTAAACTAGACTAATTCCGTATGCACGTTTCGTACTGCCGCTTTTGCATATAAGAGATGGTATGTAAATGAAGTTGTTCTAGTCCAATAGGATTGTTAGGAAAAAGAAAATCTTAAATCACCATCATCTTGACATGGGAACATTTTATAATGGTAGAAGGATGTGATCTTAAATATCTCAGGGCTACTTGTAAGGCTATATATGCCTGTGATTCGAAAAAAATGATACAACTAATCTAAAAAGACATTTAGAGAAATGTAAGTATGCAAATCAATTGGAAGATAATTTTGAATGAGAGAGATTCTTAAAGTAGTTTGATGGCTATATCCTTCACTCAAGAAAATTGTTGAACAATGCTTGCTTGTATGGTCATCTTAAATGAATTGTCGTTTAAGTTTGTAGAAAGTGAAACATTTTATCAATTTTGTTAGGCATTAAATCCAAAGTTTGTGATTCCATCGAGAGTGATTGTTGCAAAGGATTGTTTACAAATGTATACGAGGGAAAAAAAAGTTAAAATGTGCGTTAACTCAAAGTGGCCACAAAGTTTGTTTAACAACTCATACATGGACTTCTATGCAGAATATTAATTATATGGTTATAACGGCTTATTTCATTGATGATGATTGGAACTTGCACAAAAGAATTTTGAACTTTTGTCGTAGCTAATCATATAGGAGATACAATAGGTAGAGCCATTGAAAAGTGCTTAGAAAATTGGAGTTAGGGTATTGATGGGCTTTTTACTCTAACAGTTGATAATGCGAGTTCAAATGATGTAGCCATTGCATATTTGGTTAAAAAGTTTAGACGCAGAAATGTGTTGGTGTTGGATGGTTAATTTATTCACGTTAGATTTTGTGCTCATTTCCTTAAATTAATTGTAAGTGATGCTTTAAGAGATTTGCATGTCTCTATCATTCGAACCAGAAATGTTGTGAAGTATGTTAGGTCATCTCTTGCAACACTACAAATATTTAAAGATTTGGCTAAAGAAGATAAGATGTCAACAAAAAATTGTCTTACCATGAATGTTCCAACACGATGGAATGCAACTTTCTTCATGTTAGATGGAACAATTAAGGGTGAAAAGATATTTGGAAGGAGGAGCATGACCCTATTTATTGCCAAAGGATGATATTCTTATCGCGAAAGACTTGGGATAATGCAAAACTGTTTGTAAATTTCTTAAAGACATATTAAGAAGTAACAATAAAGTTTTCTACATCTATATTTGTGACTTCAAATATATTTTTTTAAGAACTTTATTTTATCTAAGAAATAATTCGTGAATACTTGTTTTATGAGAATGCATTAGTGAGTCATAACTACAAGTGAGAAGACCAATTTATTATTATACGTGTTTGTAGTTCTTAACACTAGGTGCTGGCCTATATGAATTATCGTTTTAATGAATTTGTGGAGGAAGATTGTGTAAAAAAATTTACGAATAAGGTTGAAGAAGCATTTTGTCGATTGTGTGATTATTATATGAGAATGTCAATGCCAAAAGAAAAGTATTCACAAACACAATCATGTACACCTATCAAAGGATTTGACTTGCAAAGTCAAAGTGAAATACACTCTATCTCATCTAGTGGATCTTATAAAGCACATACTGCTGTTCATGATAGATTTAAACAAAGTAATAAAATTGGTCTAGATGATGCTAAAATAGAGGTGACTCGTTATCTAAATAAGGCTTGTATAGAAGATGAATATTTAGATTTGCTAAATTAATGGAAGGTGAATTCCTCTCGATTTAAGATCATTAGCAAAGTAGTCAGGAACATCTACAGTATTCCTATATCAACTGTGCCATTGGAATTAGCCTTCAGCATTGGAAGACGGGTGTTAGATTCTTTTCAATCTAAACCTTTGGATGACATGACCGAAAAAAATGACGAAGCTAAAAGAATTGACGAAGGTAGTATTCTTTTTTAAGTATGCATTTAAATTATCTCATATAAGCTAACAATTTTCCATTTTGATGTAGATATCATAAACATATGAAAGGAGATGAAAGGTGCATTTGAGAATTTGAATCATGATTCTATGTTTTAAATCCCTATTCTCAATTTTTTATTTGCATTTTTTTGTTTTAAATTGTTAACTTGTTAAATATTGGATCTTGTTTTTTTTAGTCTTAAAGTATAGTGATGGATCCAATTTGGGTTATGTTGACAAGGCGTAAAGTAGACAAATGGTTTAAGACTTGAGATAATCGATTGAATTGTAGTATGTATGGTCTGATTTTTATGTAAGGAAACAATGAATTCAATTATAGAATGTATGGTGTGATTTTGATGTAAGTAGATAATGGATTCAATAGTTTGGATTTTTTTGGGTATGCGTTTGTTTTAGATCAACAATATTTGAAGTTTGATGGTATATGCTTAAACCATTTAAATGAATGTATCTATTTTGTTTTTTGTGGAGCATGGTTATAAAAGCACATGTAGTGTTAATGTTAAGAAAAAAAACTGACTCGACTCGAATGCGAGTCAGGCACTCTCAGTATATGAGCTGTATAGTTCAGGTCGGATTGATTTTGAAGGAAAATCGACCCGACCTAACCTAATTACATGCATACGAATAAGAAACCTACTTCTCTATTGAAGAACTTTTATCAGTGGCATTTGAAGTATTTTGTTTTTGGTTCGCGATAAAACTTAAAAGTGACCAAATAGGTCAGAAATGTAGAACTAGAAAGAGGGATGATCTTCATATCTCTATGATATCCATTTCCAAAATAATTGAGCTATTTATGTTATGCTTTAAGGCTTTGACACTTCATTCGGAGATTCTTTCTATGAGCCATTAAAGCTTACTCAGATATCATCATAGACTTGATTTAATAAATATGTTCTTAAAAAGGAGAAGCAATAACTAATTTTCATTAAATCGAATTGGAAAGACTAACTGATGAACAAATTGACTGCACTTGATACCCAAACTGAATCCCGAGAGACACATTACATAACACATTTCTTTCCATATGAAATGCATCGTATACTACATTGGAAAAAAGTGTGCAAAGAACCTCATTGTTGTAATAAACTCTACGTGAAGGAAATACAATACGCGAGTGAAGGAATTAATCCTGACTTCTCTCATTCGTCCTAATGTAGTGGAAATACAATATCAGAGTGAAGGAAACCCAATAGGTTGAGGGGGTCAACTCACAGATTTTGGAAGATAGGTCAAATGCTTCTTTTGAAGAATGAACGACGAATGAAGATGAACGACAACTTCGAAAAAATCAAAGTGAACGAAATGTGTTTTCTTTAATTCTAACCTAATTGGGTGAATTGTTGGTTCAGTTCGATTTGGTATTATCATTCTTTTAAACCAGTCCGATTTGAACATAATCAAGTTAGTTCGATTTGATTCAGTTTAATTTTTTGCACCCCTAATTAAATGTTGTGATTTATTTGCTTTCACTACTACAAAAATTGGATTATTTGATGTTAATACAGTGTCAAATAAACTTACACTTGACGTCTTAAAAGCATCAAGTAATCGACTATCAAGTATAGTCTCGTTACTTGACTTTTAAAAACCAGCAAGTATTATATTTCTTTATGTCATTTTCGCATCAAGTAAGATGTCACACTTGACACTTTTTACGTGTCAAGTAAGTTTGTTTACTTGACACATTTTACATGTCAAGTAACATAGTATACTTGACACTTTTTGCACGTCAAGTAAGATAGTATACTTGACACTATTTACACATCAAGTAAAATAGTATATTTGATTGATTTTACATGTCAAGTAAGATAGTATACTTGTCACTGAAGAATTGACATGTTATTTAACTCTTGATGTTACGCTCTGCTACAAATGTCGCTTCATGCGATTAAGTGGAGGCGTGCTGCCTAGACATTCAACGCGCATCTTCCGTGAGATGGTACGCTGAACGCCTAGTAAGCAGAACAACTTCTTAAAACACAAAGTTAAACACGAAATACACACTTTAATGAAACAAGAGAACTTCATTGATAAACAATTAACAAAAGCACATTCGATTCTTAGTACACAAATCGTTCAAAAGAAATACAAACTCAAGCAATGACTTGACTTTTCTCGCCTAGCTTTTTCATGCTATATGAGATAACAGTGGCAACTACTAAAACAATGTGATTCAGGAGGCACGATAGGTGATCATGACAACAAGTTCTACGTTGGATGTATTTTGCTACTTGGGAGGAGGGCAATTAAAGCATTGGATGGGTTAGACGAAAGCGCTTACTTAGTGGGATCTTTTATCAAGTACTTTACATAAATCAATCGCCTTTTCACCAAATAATCATTTCCACAGCAGGTAATATAGTAAAATGTAAAATAACTATTTTGTAGATTCATTTCGCACAATTAATTTCGTTTCTTTGTACCCTCTTCCTAGCTCAAGCATTTTCTACTCTTTTGCCAGGTTATAGCCATGCAAAGAAATCTCAACACGCTGGTAAGTACTATAAATTTTCTTAGGCATAAGTCGCCTTCCCATGCTAGATCACACAACAAGCAAAAAGGCATCCCATATCAGATCACACAGCAAGTATAAGGCATCCTAATCAAAATCACACAATATGAATAAAACACTCTATTCTAGATGACACAACAAGAATAGAGCATCCACTACAACAAATTAAGGCTTCAACGATGCAATTATTGGGTCATAAAGAGTTTCAACGAAGAATTTTTCGCGTCATTAAAGTCGTTGTCAAGAAAGGCTATTCAATGACACTTTAAAAAACGTGTCATTAAATATACTTTGATGACATCAAAATTGTGTCACTAATACTTTTACCTTGATGCAATAAATATGTCACCGTTATCAATAACTTGACACTTAATATACTATCATCAATACCTTTACATTGACGCTTTAAATGTGTCACCGTTATTTATTCCTTAACACCAATATATTGTCTTCAATATCATTACATTGATGTTTTAATTGTGTCACCTTTATATAGACATTTATACTAATATATTGTCATTAGTACCCTTAAATGCGCTTTAAATGTGTCACTGTTATCTATACCTTGACACAAATATGTTGTCCTTGATACCCTTGCATTGACGCTTTAAATGTGCAATCATTATCTATACATTGACATAAATATATTGTCATTCATACTCTTACATTGACGCTTTAAATGTGTCATCGTTATTTATACCATGACACGAATATATTGTCATTAATATCCTTACATTGGCGCTTTAAATGCGTCATCGTTATCTATCACTTGACACCAATATTTTGTCATTACCATTATATTGATGTTGTAAATGAGTCACCTTTCAATATAACTTGACACCAACATATTGTCAATTTAAATGTTTCGTTACACAATTTTTGTTAATAAATGTGCTTTGACGACACTGTTTCTATTTTATAAAGGCTTATATGTCGAGTGTCGTTATTTTTTATTTTTGCAACACATAGTTTCCTGTGATATAGTTCTCCTTTTCAAAAAATTAAATAATAAATTTCAACATTACGCATATATGTTTAGAAAGATATTTATATTGATAATAAAAAATGTTAATTACATTGTCAGTAAATATGTTTAAAATAATAATCTAAAAGATAAATTAACTGTAATATTACATGTATGTGTAATCTACTATAGTGAAACTGATGCATAAATGAACTTAATCGATACCGTGGTCCACAAATTCTTCAACTACCTGCAAATTTGAAGAAAATGAACCTTAGCCAACATTCATCACAGAAAATAGAAAAGATAAGCAACAATTGAAGTGACATAAGCTTAAACATAGTATATAATTGTTGCAAATGTAAGTTTCGATTCAATCTTCACGGACCCAACAATGTTCTAGTTTGCATCAAGTTGAAACGTAAGCATAAATTTACCCTTGGCCCCCATCCCCACCCCTTCTGAAGTCATTGTTAAACTTCAACGTGAACTTAGCACTCTCATCGCCCCCTTCCCCCCTTCCAAGGTCATTGATAAACTTATGTCATTGATAAACTTAAACTTGAAATTACCACTCGTCCCCCTCCTTCCTTCCAAGGTCATTATTAAAACCAAACATAGACTAACACCCCCCCTCCCTCTCCCTCTCTCCCCCTCTACAAACACCTATGCTACAAATAAAACTTTACAAACAAACAAAGACATCGAGAAATTAACAACACAAAACACTACTAATCAAGTTCCTAAGTACACGTCAACACGATTTTGTTGAACATATGTGTAACTAGATCGACCATACATAGATTTTTAATGACTATCATAAGTGCAGGATAGTCAACGCAAATATAAACAAGCATCCTAAATACATGTCATAACTAGTTCCTAAAACATAATAGGAGATGCAGATTGAAAAAAATAGCTTTTCAAAGACTACCATAACTGCAAGATAGTCAATACAAATATGAGCAGAGATCCTAAGTACATGTCAACATGATTCCTAAAATATATGTCTAAGCGAATCGAACAAAATAGACTTTCAATGACTACCAGAACTGCAGGACAATCAGTGCAATATCACGTTATGTAATCAAATCAACACAAAAATACATATAAAGTTGTCTATTTTATAAATTTATCTTTGAGACAAGAAAAGATACTGGCCAACGAATTTTTCCCACTCCGATGTTACGACATCTAAATCATCCTGTAAGTATGTCAAGGATGGTCCTTCCATCTATTCATAATTGTAAAATGTGTTAATATTCAACAATTGTAAACAATATAAATAGTTTAAATGGGTATACTTACTACTTCCATGATTGTACTGTTGTTTAACTTTATTATATCACGCATGAATCACATGACATAATGTCCACACTCCACAATGCCCCCTTGCTTAGGACACTATCCATAAAAAAAAAGATCGAAATAGTTATGTTACGGTTGCAAAACATAAAACACGCTTACCTCTTTCTTACTGGATCCCCACCCCTCATACCTTGATTATCCTCCAAATAGGCTTCTTTTCATTCTTAAGTACGACAGCCCTAATAATGAATAACAAACACGTAAGTTATACAATATTTGTCTCACATGCAACATATTAACTTCATATTGTTTTATCATAAATAAAAGTTTCAACATACATCCAGACGACATCAAAGAGATCGTTGTTAATTTGGTTTTTCAAAGGATCCATCTAGTATGCGATGCCCCTTGTGTAGTCGATCACAACCAGACACTAATGATTTTTATATGTACAAGTAAGTGTGAATTAAATTTAGAATGAAAATCATATAGTTCATTAGGTACATTAGCTAAATGTTTTTTTGCACATACCCCGAATTGTATGGGAACATCAAAACTTGACAATGGTCCATCCCAAGCAATCTAGCATTCAAGACATGTGCTCAATTTTCTTTACTTGTAACAACTGAAATAGAGCCAGAATCCAAAAACTTATAGGATCCCAACGTTTTATTTGTTTCTATCACTTTGTAGAGGTGACTACAAATATGAACAACATAATGGACTTTAGTGTGGTACATTATGTTATAATATTTTGTCAAATGGAATTGAAGATATTTTTAAGTCTTCCATTATTTAAGGAATATTGGTAGATCTTGAGGAGAAAGCAATATCTAGAATTTTATAAAATATATTTATATATTAAGTTACAAGATGTATATGTTGTTGTACTACATATTTTGTGCATGCGAAGAAAAAGACGACTATCATTGACTTTAAAAGGGAATGCAATTCGGCTGTGCCATTTTGATCATTGCTTGAAGGTATGATACTATACTTCTGAGATAAACACTTTTCAACAAGATCATTGACATATACAGTCAATTAATTAGTGTGATAAGGAACGTAAATGAAGACCTCTTGATTGAGGAGTCAATCCATTGATTTAGGAGAGTATAAATCTATCTTCAAAGAGATTCACCACTACCGTCGGAGGGAGCCTGTTCTGTCTTTATATCTTTAAGTTGTAAAGATAACAAAATATTTGTATCATTGGTGTTTGAGTTACAAACTTATGAATCTCAATAATATTCCTTATCTGAGCAAAGAAGCTCCTTAAATGTAGGTCGTATTTGTCAAACTGGGTTACCAAAGTTCTTATGTGTTATGTGTTGAATCTTCACCTTAGCTAATTCTGCAGTTAATAACTTTAGATATAGCTAAAGGTTATTTTTTATCATATTACTTTTTCACATTACTCTACTATGTAATTGATGTTCAAAAGAAGTAACTTACAATGTGAATGCATCAATGCATTAAGTTCATATAGGTTGCATGTGACAAAATTCTTGAAGTACCTCGAGGAATATGCAACATTTACGTTCCATCCCAAAAGCTTCAGCAGGTACGTGAATTTGAATCTTCGCCCAATGTATTCTAGTTCCATTAGCAAACATCGTAGTGCAATTGGTGATCTTTAGATCGGTGTCAACGACGGTAGTCACGCATCAGCTTGGATAATCCCACTTTTTCTCTACCACAAACATAAATGTCATCCGTATGAAATATATTCAAACAAAATCCATCTTTTAGAAACACATTACCTTCTCGTTCTGAGGAGGGACCAAATGACGAGGCCATAACAATTGTGAACTAAATTCTTGAAATAGCATAGTCATACCTTTCCTTGTTGGAACAGGGACAGAGCAATCATCGTCGGCAACCACGTCCACTAATACCAACACGTTGTCACAATCCATGTTCTAGTCGAAAATAGTTCCAGCACCTACGACACTCTTTGGTCCCATTCACAAGTCAACAAGGAGTTCCATCTTAAAATATAGAGTGGAAGAAAATATAAACATATTAGTATATTGTGTCCGATTAATAGGGAACTACAGAAAGTAAATTTATATACTAACCTTTACCTTTGTCGACGTCACAACTGATGCACTAACATCTTTCTTCTCGTCTTCAAACTTCGCCGCATATAAATGTAGATTGGTTAGATATTCAATAATTAAAAAAGAATGTTTGAGTAAAAAATAAAATAGATGTCTTTACCTTATCTTGTTTTTCTATGTTGTCCTCTATTTCAACTTCTTCTATAACTTGTCTATTTCCTTCTTTTGCGTCATGATCACTTACATCAACTAACATGTCAATGCTTTTAGAAGCCAAGTTCATCTTGAGCTTGCTCTCGTTAAAAGTTTCCATCTTTGTTGCCACTTCATGAACCCTATTATGGTTCATTAATTTCTCTTCCAGTTCTAATGTACAAGCTGCCATTCACGCTCTCTCTTCAGCATAATCTTCTTCTTTACTAACCTTCTTTCGTTTCTATCTTGTAGTGTGGAAATATTTACTTGGTGTGACATATTGACCCACCCCTCGATCCTTTTTGGTGGATCATTTACTCTGATAGCCTGTGATAGTATGTTTGAAATTATGTTATCCATTGAATGAGTCTCACGACTTGAAATAAGTAGGTTACCCTATCGTGGAAAGGTTATAGTATATTAGTAAGTACAAAAAAGAAAAAACACTCTTACAACAAGGAAGTACTTACATTTTTTTGGACACCTCCTTTGTGTCCTTGTTTGAAATTTCTCCATCACTGTTTTTTCGTGCTTTCTTCCATACTAAAGTACGATCAACTAATCCACTACTTGACATGCTTGCTTTATGAAAAAGGAAAGTACATTATGAATAGTTCTACACTATTACATGTTGCATTATTGGAACCCATATATTTTATTCCAAAGGCGTACCATTTTTTCAACTAGGTTTGCATAACCTTTTTGCAACATTCGATAGTTGTACTTGTTGTTTTGTCTCCACTGACGACCCTTATTACCAACCATCTGCTCACATATACTACATTTTAGCATAATTACTGACATATACAAATGAAGAGAATGACGATTATAGTAACCTCAAGTTGTTCAGTTAATCTGGAAGCAACAAATATGTTCCAATGCTCACTATTGATGAATGAATACTCTATTGGTGGATTTTTCAACTTATCTAAATCTTCCTTATATGGTAATACATACTTGGTAGTTAGTGACGACTTGAAATTCACTCACATTTTGTAAGATACTTTTTTTAGATCTAGGGTCTACTATGAAGCCACCCTATTACATGACATTGCATAATGAACATTAGTGACAAAAATTACGGACAACAATACTAACTTAGGGTGAGAAAACTACCTCGATTAGTTTGTAAATTTTATCTTCAAGCTCTGTAGGCACATTCGTCTAGGATTGGTATGTGATAGGAACATGAACTTGAACAGTTTTCCCATTGAAACTCTTTAACTTAGTCGCCCTTCACCACTAGGCTGACCGAGCCCATTGTATACAATAACTCTTCTGAGTCCATCACAACTAACCCGCATGATCTCAGACATCCCCGGATCCACGTTTCCCTATACCTTTCTTATTGGCTCCCTCGATACTCAGTGCGATTGAGCAATTAGCTTCTTGACTAGCATGTTTTTCAAGTGTCGTATATTGTTTGATGTTATTTCTCATGCTGCATGAAATGACAAATAATTTTCAATATATAGTACAATATTGATCGGCATATCAATTATTCAGTAGCATGAAAAATTGCTGCAACAATTATAAATAACAATAACCCATTAGTAGGGTCTAACAGAAAGTTGACAAAACACATAGAATCAACATACATGAAGATCTGCTTATTCAATAGGCATGAAAATGGAAAATAACAATCATAAACAACAATAACCCATTAGTGGGGTCCAACAAAAAGTTGACAGAACATATAAAATCAAACATACATGAAGATCAACTTAGTTTGTTGGAAGAGGTAAAAGGTAATGTTTACAATTATTGATGCTCGTTCAATGAAAATACTAAAAAACAAAGATAAGAAGTGCCAAGTAAAAATCATAATTGATAATTTGGTGTCCACGTTAGTTTCCAGTCTGGAATTAAAGTTGCCTTGCAAAGAAAGAAATAGGAAACATTATTATATTACCAAATGTCTATGAATTCACCCAAGTGCCTTCATAGTTGATCCTGATGTATGGAATCTCTTCATCTTCCATAGTCATGACTGCATGACATTCTGAAATCACCAAGAAATGAAGGGATGTATCGCCCCGGTCGTCATTGTGAGAAATGTCAATAAACTCTTTTTCTTGTGGCTTCACAACAATGGACCATTTTCCATGACTAGGCTCTTTAACATAGAACATTTGCCTTACGTGTGATGCTAATGTGAATGAATCTGAATAATGACCGACACGATTGAAGTCAACTAGTGTGAATCCAAGATCGTCTACTCTTACTCCATTATTCATATCAACCCAATCACATCTAAACAATGTAACCCTAAAAGTGTTGTAACTGACTTTCCAGATTCCTTTAATAACACCGTAGAAGGACATGTTAGTCATAAATAGGTTTTTGTCTTTGGCACTAGCCACCTACATTGTTGATGCAACGAACATAACCCCCTATTTTGAAATGTTCTTACTCTATATTATGTGTCAATAACATGAAAGTACATCCAAAAAACATACCTGATCTCGTATCCAGCTAGAGAATGATCGATTGTGCTCATCTCGCAACCATTTCTCATTTCTCGCCCTTCGTGGGTTGGAAGATTTCAAGATTTCCATGTCTCTTATGTTAGATGAGTTGGCATAAAAAATAGTGAGTACCGTTTATTTAAAAGAATATAGATAAGAAAATGTCATGTCAAAGGTAATGAATCGTACTCTCTATATGGCTAAACTTCTTCAATGTTTTCTAGTATATGTAGATGTGTTTGTTTAAGTAGAAGTGGCCTAGGTGTAACAAGTGATCTAACAGATAATGGTCTTTCGATTTGACCTTCCTCTCGAGCTTTAAGTGATCCAAGTCCAATGGGATCAAGCCCAGATAGTAACTCATAACAAAATTCAACAACTTCCTCACATATGTGTGCTTCTGCAATCGAGCTTTTCAGATGATTTCTATTATAGACATAACTTTTCAGCACTTTCATATATTTTTCGAATGGGTACATCCATCGTAGGTATATGGGCCTACAAAGTTTTGCCTCTCGTACAAGGTGGACGTATAGATGTACCATAATAATTTAGCTATAGGTAGACGGAAACTATATAGCTCTTGACGAGTCTGATCCAAAAAAATGCTATTATATTCCAATCCGAAGGACCTCTCTTATCCATAAATATGGGTTTGATCTTTCATTTTCTAGGTTCTTTTATGTTATAAAGGAGATAACTAGATTTGACTACCCATTTCATTGATCCTCTTAATTCTCCTTAAGCTCGATAAAGTCAGAAGGCGCAAAGAATATTGCAAAGCGAAGACCATTAATTTCATCAGGGAAGAGTTCATGGAATTGACCGAGTGATCATGCTAAGAGCTCTTCTTCCTTGTGGAGATTGAAAGAGAGAGCTTCCTAGGCTGGGCTTTTGACTTCTCTCCCTCCTGATGAGAGTTATCCCTTGAATGCCAGTATATATCTCGCACCACCACTCCAATTCTTGCTCTCATCATGCTGAGAGACTTGTAGAAAATTGCCCCTTGGGCTTGAAACCAAGAAAGGCATGGGAGAAATATCCTGAAGGGTAAAAAAAAACAACTTTTCATAGCTAATTCGTCTGTATAAATAAGAAAGTTCTTCATCTTTAAATGGGATTGAAAGCATGCAGGGCATCTGAATAGATTGAATGAACGAGTATAATAAATGGAAGGGATGAAATAAGGATTGGATTCTCCTACAATAATCAGTCAAAGGTTGTAAACTAGGCTTGGGACAAAGGAAACTTGCCACGATGAGGGCGTCAAAGTCAAGCAATCTCTCTTTTTTCATCGGCCTTCTTTCTTCATTGATTTCCTTTTCCAAACTAATAAAAAGACTAGAAGCACGAGTGGCAACCAAGTCTTTCCACTACAAGGGGAAAGGGCTAGACGACTAAGAAAGTCTCTTTATTCTGAGGCTCAAGGCTCAAGAGAGGTTACAAAGCCCACGAAATCTGACTCCTCCTCCACGGTTTTTGAAGAAAGAAAAATAGGAGGCCAGGAGAAAGGGTGCGCGATAAGCTGACACAGAGGGATAGGTGCGGTCCTTACTTGTCTAGTCTCAATTCCGAAACCTCTATAAACTTCCTTCCACTCACTTCTTAGAACAATGACTGATGAAATCACCTTAAGAAAAAAAGGCATAGTAATTCTTCGTAAACAGAGAATAAATGAAGAAGGCTCAAAGAGGGGCAAAGAATAATTATATAGAGTCCAGATGCGCAAAGAATATTGCGAAAGCGCAACTTCTATTTTGATGTTGCTCTGTCTGTGTAGCGTAGTGGGCTTGAGGCTCCTAAAAGTGTGAAATTAATGGTAAGTTTGAGCATCTGATCGCAAAGGAAAAGCCAAAACTTTGGTTGAATCCTAGATGGAAAAGCTATTTGCACTAGAAGACGAGACAAAAGGAGCGGCCATCATAGACTTTCCTTTTTCTCGGTAGCTAGATCAAGAGTCAGATTAGAGTAGATCTAGCCTTTTTCCTCACTTAAAATATCTGGCAATTGAGCCACTATATCTGGAGGAGCGTTGCGACTTCATCCATCTGCTTGGCCTGCTTGGCCCCTTTAGGGGTATTCAGTTCAGTGTGTGTCTTCTCCCACTAAAAAAAGAAGAACTGGGATGAGGGATCCATTTCACCAACTATATTCAAGACGTGGTATGGGTCCTCGAGCTCCTTCTCTCCTTTCTTTTGCAACGGATACTTTCTATTTCTTTCTTGCTAATAATCGATCCCAGCATATTATCTACTTCCAGTTACGCACCTTCGGTTCATTCTAGTGGATAAATTTGACATACTTGACGATAGAATATGCGAGCGCAAGAACAAGGCTAAGATTTCATGACTCATATTTTCTTCAAAAACAAAGGTCCAAGTGACAACGCTCTTTGCACCTCTGAACCGTCGTGCAAAGAGTCAGGCGAAAAGAGAAAGCCTAGGGTAGCAGCACAAGAAGAAGTTCATCGGCCTTCGATGCTCTCCTTCTTCCTAAAATCAAGCGGAAATCTTCCAGTCCTCTAGACTATCCATTAGAATGCCTCTCCGTGCCTTTCCTCTGTCCCTTCCAAGTCTGCTGAGAGAATTCTCGCTTTTGATTTCTTGTAGGAACTTCTACCCTCCTTTTACTTTCATTCATGGATGAGAAAGAGATCTTTCCATTTTCTCAACACTCTCAATTAGAACAAATACCCACTCATTCCAAGACTATAAACCCAGGTTTGAGAAATAGAGGTCCCCAAGTCCTTCGAAATATTAGTGGAAGCGCAATCAAGGAAAGAACCACGATTCTTAGCCCTTGACCGAGTGAGTTGTCCCATTGCCTCGAGAATCTTATTTAAAAAGTAGTAAGTAAAGCAAGTAACTCAAGGTAGACCTATCTCTTTCGTGACCTGGATGGATCGAAAGAATTCCCAACCAGATCATATAGAAAGAATGACTTTAGTAGTTCCTTCCGAGGAAGTAGTTGTGGCAGTGTAGGTTTCGAAAGTAGCAGTTGGAGCGTGTAAGGCTCAATGCAATATGAGCGTGTAAGCTCTTTCATTTGCTATGAGAAAGAAGGCATATTGATTTATTTCATCTTCATCTAATGTCTGAGCTTTCAAAGAAAGACCTTGTCTTAATATGCTGATTGGAAGAGCTGCTCATAACAACATACCAAAAAGAAGAATGTTCTGAGTTCATATTCTCCATGTTCGACTATAACAGATAGTGAAGATGAAAAAAAAAAAGCATAAGTTACCTCTTTGTGCCTTTTTACCACTGCCATCTTCGGTGGATGGCCCTCTATCTCTTAAAGCTTCTTCTAGCTTGCAAGAGCTTTAAAGGCTGAAAAAGGAACTAGTTATACAAAACTTTATCTTTATCCTATTGTCCTAGAGAAAAGAAGAAAGAAATGCAACTAAAGATCGGACATGCCCACAATATGCCTGTCTTATGGAACCTCTTCCACTCACTTCTCAAATTCTCTAATGGATAGATAGGCCTTCTTGCAATATTCTTTGCACTTGAGAAAGATAGGAGAAAGTGCTCATTAACGAGAATTCAAGAAGAACAAAATTATAAATGAATTGTGGCTTGAACTTTATGATAAGCAAAGAAAAAATAAATTTCATGGTTTAATATATATAAGAAAACAAATAAAAAATAAAAAAAAATGTACGTCACATGCTATACTATGAACGGACCGACTCATTTTTCCATTAAATCTGATCAAAATATATGTCAACTTGAAAGACCCTCTAAGTTGGAAATCTAAACAATCATTGCTAATAGGCCCTATAAATCTTAGGATAAATGGTTATTTTGCAGAACAACTAAAAGAAAATGTTGGAATATAGTTTCAAAATAGACCCCCATAAGGTCTAGTGAACTTTCTCGAGAATCTTGTGATCAGTGAAACCTATATTAGTTTTATTCACAAGAAAATGGACTTCCAAGGTGGCTGATTTTCTCCTTGTAAGAGTTTAATCACAAGCATTTAGGAAGCAACTTATTGGGTGCTCACAATGACACGAAATGCAGATTTATTTATGCCTGAAAAGTTTATAAAGTAATGATAGACAGATCCTTGGATAACATGTTTAATTGTATAACAATATTTTTTAAACAATGGCAACAAGAAATTCCTACCAAATCATAATTTTCCTTCTAAAGCTCACATCATGAATTTATTTCTAAAAGAATGCTCACATCGTTAACATCACCTATGTTATAAAAGAACCTAACTTTTTGTATCTAAAATCTAAACAAGATTAGGATACTAAACCTACTATAATATATGTATATATCTTACAAATATTTAATGTATATTTTGTGATATATAAGTTTAGGCACTCACAGTCACAACTGACCAGAAAATATATATAACTATTATGCATGTGTTTTATCATTAAGAATGACAAACATATAAATAGCATAAGACAAAGAATTTTACCTCTTCGAGATTTTACGTTTCCAAATGGAGGATAAGGCTAAGGCATCTCAGAGAGGATTGAAGTTATACAAAATAAGAAAAAAGCCAACACAAAATATCCCTAACAGATAAGAAGTACAAAATCACACGTCGCACCTAACCTAATCTTGTAAACCACACTTGTACCAACTTTGTTAGAGAGCATGAGTTTCTCACTTTAATATTGAGTAGTATGGTTGTTTAGAGACAAAACATTACAACTCTTACATTACACCATGAATATCTCTGGACACTTTGAAAGGAAGTGTAAAGATAGAAAAATAGGCTATACGCTAATTTATTTTGAACAAGATTTAAAATATTTAGTTGATCGGAACCTCATTCAAAATATCCTTTTCTCAATCAATTTGTCAAGGGAGTAGTAAGAAAATTAAAAAATTTTATTAACTTTCTATAAAAAGAAGCGAAACAATGATAAGTTTGAATGTCCTTAAACTTTAACTGCATCAAACAAGGGACAAATAAATGCATATTCAGTCAATAGCATCAAGCATCAGACAAATAACAATTACATTCCAATCTTCAGATATCATCAGTACAAGACGTGACATCAACATTAACCTCCATGCATTAAACGTAATGCAATACTCGACTAAAAGAGGACTGCTAGAAGGTCATTCATAAAATACTTCTTTTTAGTTGATAAATCACTTACGTTCTGAAAGGACATAATGGAAATTAGGTGGTTCATGGTTTCAAAAGAATATATTAAGGATTTTAAACACATTTTAGAAGGGCCTTACACTTGACATGTATTTAACGTCATATATACTGTTTATTGACATATTAAATATACACAATTTTCCATTTCCCATTTCATGTATTACGTACATAATTCGTTTTAATAAAACAGATCCATCAACAAAATAAAGTCTCCAACCAGAAGTTACACAACAAAAAAGGACAAATAGTTTAATATAATAAGTAAACCAACAACGACTTCATTCTTCACCAATATGTCATCAACAATTACATAATTCTAATCCAATATATCCAACTAAAATTTCCTCTATGGGGCCTATTCCAAAATTTACAATAATAATAGTTATTTCACATGACCAAAAACATGTGTGGTATATCAAAACTAAAGTCTATCCCCTTCATCTTTTGCTTCAGGTATATAAGCATATTGGCTATGAACAAAAAATTTACACAAAAAAGGTTATGGACATTCTCATCTGTTAGCCATTTACAAAATTAACAAGAACATATCTAGGTGTGTCTATCACATGTATCGAACTACAAATTCAACCCACTCTGCTCGTACTTCATCCAATTCAAGTTGCGAGTACAAGCTTCTCGTATCCATCTATATATAAAACATAAAAACTTGAATAGAAACTTTGTTAAAAATAAAGGTTGACCACATTATACTATTTATAACGTTACAATGTAAGTAGTTTAAAAATATATCACATCAATGATAATGCTTTGTGTTCTAATAACTTGTAGAAATACAAGTTATTATGGTATTTTAATAGAATAGTGGGACCAAAATGCATATGAAATGTATCAAAACGCGTAACTTATGTTGTAAATTCATTAGTATTTAGACATACACTTTACATAAGCATCCATGTCTGTTTCACCCTATTAAGTGTCTTAACGAAGGTTATGAACAAAAGAAGAAGCTAGCAAATCGTAGAGGAACTCGCCAGAAGATTACGCGAGAATACTTTATCAGCAGGCTCGAAGAGGTTCACTAGAAGACAAAAGTGGTAGATGAAGTTGATGTGACTTGACAAGAGACAACTTTCAACATTGACATGCTCAGAAGATTAGATTTTCCACCTAAATTTTTCTATAAAAAGAACTCGATCTCCATCAAGAAAAGGGATCTAGACGTTTGAATGGACTAGCCACAAGGATGCTTATATGAGCCACTTTACACCTGAGTGGGAAAAACCTAGAAAGTTGGTGGAAAAGAATAGCTTGTCCACCATCTGTAAAGCATTTATTTCTCTTCTCTAGTCAGTCAATGAGTGAAAGCTTGAGGCTTGAGTGAAGAAGATTCTATTTTTCATCTCTCCTAACTTGTAATGTCATTTTTATTCTTTCCATTTTTGTATTTCTTTACATTGTATTTGTTCATAGTATACAGTACTAACTGAAGGCCTTCATTCTTTAATACAATGTATATTTATACCTTTTCAAATTCATCACATCCTTACTATTCATATGTCCTTGTGTTGTTTGTAGTTTAGGATCTCTGATAGATTCTTGGTAAGAAGCTTAGCGTATAATTCTTATCACATTAGCTATTTTCATCACTTGGCCAATGTATATCGTCAACTACTTAAGAGGGAAAGTAGTAAGGATATAGCTATCGCATGCAAGGAGTTTGAAGACAAACTACCACCTTGGTGAGATAACTTCTGTCATTTGTGTCTCGAAAGGAGAACAAGTGTGGGTATTAGACGTTGAGAGGTTGTCACCCTTAAACGAAAAGCTCTATAAGTCTTGTAAGTGAACTCTTTTAGGTCTACCTTGCTCAACTAGCTTAGTCATTTGGATCCTGAGAGGTGAACAAGTGTGACATTTAAAGACACTGAAGGTGCTCGCCTTAATTATAAGCTAGTTAACTAAGTTATGTAGCATCAAGGCTTTGTATGGCCTAATCACCTAAGTAATGCATGGATTTTCCTTCATCACCTTCTTTAATACAAGTTAGTTCACGTTTGCATTTCATTCTCTCAACCACCTTCATTATTCCACCTTTACAGATTTTCTAGCGTAGATAAGTAAACATAGTTTAAACTTACACTCTTTTACTCTCTATAGATTATTTTTTATACTACCTAATTGAAAAGTAGACCATAGAACCAAGCTTTTATATCAATTCCCTGTGTTTGACCTTAGATCATCTAGAAAATTCTGTTGTTTCGCTTACACTTGGGAAAAAAATAGGAAAACTTGTACTTAACAAAGACTTAGCAATTATATGATTGAGAAGAGATACATAGCAAGTATTTTTCATGCAATGATCTTGATCAATGACTCATCATGTAGAATTAAATACCAACATAAACAACAAGCATATTTCGTAAGTCTGAATGGAGTTAACTAATGAAGTCAAGCAAGTTTTTGAGACCGTGAGTCAACTCTACTCAAGTCATGTTCTTAGTTATAATTTCTTGCATGTATCTGATAACATAATATCCACATTCGACAATACCTACTTGTAAAGGACACTATAACACAAAACCAATTAACAATGCATATTATATTATGTGCTAAATTATACATAATTGTATTTAATTTTAAAATGTCTTATAAATATAATTACCTTTACCAATTTCTAGAATGTGGTTTTTCTGGTCTTATTCAAATTCTTTTGAGATTGAAAATTTGTCCACGTCCCACATCTTCAAAAATATAATATAATTAAAAAATTAGCAATAAAAAAAAAAACATAAACAGAGTATTTGATGTCTTCTCGGGAGCTTGTTCTCAACAAGTCAATATGGTACATCACATCATTGTACGCATTAATCATCATTAATGACCAATGATCACTAAATGAAATATATATGCAAGTAATTAGTATTTTGCTACTAATGCAGATTTGAATTGATAAAAATTATACATATCCAAGATTATAAGGAGCAATAATGAATTCATCTTGTTCGAAAGTCATTAATCTACTACAAAGGTTTCGAGCTCTAATTTGTCGAGTATTATGATCCACTGAAATAAGAGATGGATTTACAAGAACATACTTCAAAACCTTCTTTAAATCAATAATTAGTGAGTATAAGTGCCTACAATAAATTAATTGCAGACATCAACTTATTACTAATTAAAAAGTGTTCATATATATATCATTAAGAAGTAACGTTTACTTACATGATATAAGCCACCATTGATTAGATCTTCTCGTAAGACATAACTCTTTCGGCATAAACCAAATAGCTAAAAAGGTAGTTGAAAGGAAAAACTTGACCCATCAACCATTACCTTTTCAGCATATATGAGAATATACTTCAATTGTATTGGTAGATTGGATGGTGCACTAGTAACTTCCACCTTCTTTGTCGTCGTCCTTGAAGTTTTTACCTAACACAATTAAGAAACAATCTAAGAACCCATCTACATAAAGTTGTTTATTTACAATCCACCCTCACATTTATTTCATTCTTTAATATCGATTGTTTAGTAGCAATCACTTCCTTATCTTCCACTTCCTTGATTTCTACCGTGTACTTTTTTAATGTAAGTGATATCGGTGGTACACTAGTAGTACTCCCTTTCTTCTCTTCTACCACATTTTCTAAATTTGCCATCTTCTTTAAAACTCTCTTAAAACCATAAAAAATTTTCAGGCACAAGCAAATGATAACTCCACTTTACTAAACAATTAATATTGTAACTTTACTTTATAAACAACATCTTACCTTCTCCTTGACTTTATTCTTGGAGCAACTACCATGCTCAAATGTTGGCATGTTTTGAATTTATTTTTCCAATTCTTGAATGCGTTTGCAGAGTGCTTCATTTTCATCAATGATTTGTTTGGTTGTATTCACCTTTTTTTTACTTTCTTGGTTTTGCTTTGTGCAAATAAACAGTAGATGTAATGAAACCACCCACACCACGTACTCGGTCACCATATTCTTGAGTACCCAAAGCTTGAGTCAATGCATCATTAGGCGATTCATGTGTGTTGGAGGCTGGATCTGCATTATTATTCACAATCTCATCCCAAAACAAGTTAAATATGATCAGTAATTTGTAAAAAATATACTCATGTGATTTAATGCAAATGTAACATTGAGAATCTTACTATTTGATTGGCTACATTTTCTACATCTTCTTTCATGTATTTTCCATTTTTTTCATTCACGCTTTTTTTTTTCACATACTAGCTCGTTCAAAATCTTGTTCGTTGGAATGATCCTTTTTCTCCATATTATTAAGCACACCATAGATAAATTTAAGAATATCGGTAAAATACTATAACATTCTTAATTACCATATCCTCGATAAGATTCACATAACCTCTTCGATACATATTATGAATATACTTGCTCCTCTTTCTTTGATCATGTTGTTGACTTCTCACTTTCTATACAAATTTTATGTAAAAGATTAAAATAACAAAAGTGGTTTATATTATTATTGATTTTATATGAAGAGAAAAGTTTAATACCTGAAATTCTAAAGACAGTCTTGACTTGACAAACTCTTGTCAAACATGTGTTTCAATTATGTGAAGGTGGATCTATTAAAACTTGTGATTCATCCACAAACGAAACCAACTCTTGAATTGACGAAATGCAACATCGACTGTTTTCATAATGACCTTCTTACTTCTACCGTCAACTATGAATGCTCTCTAAAAAATTAAACAATGCTTAAGTGTAAGCTTTCCAAACTCATAACCTACCAAAAATTGAGAAGAAAAAGACTTAAGGACCCAAAATGGGAACCAAGTGCCCAAGTGCAACAACCCTAGTGCCAAACCAACCTAAGTAGTGTCCAACAAATGCCTAAGCTGTAAAGACAACCTAAACACTGCTTGAGTGTGAGCTTTTCCTACTCATAAGCTACCAAAAAGTGAGAAAAAATTACTTAAGGACCCAAAATGGCAACCAAATATCCAAATGCAGCAACTATAGTGTCAAACCAACCTTAGTAGTGTCCAAGAGGTGTCTAAGCTATAAAGACAACTTAACAATGTTTAAGTGTGAGCTTTCCTAACTCATAATTAAGCTACCAAAAAGTGAGAAAAAAGGACGTAAGGACCTGAAATAGCAACCAAGTGCCTAGCAATAACCCTAGTTTCAAACCAACCTACATGTACTAAGTATCAACATATGCATGATTGACTATTATAGTTGCAAGATAGCCACAACATAGTACAACTGAAAGTATACAATAAGTGTGTAATATTTGCATGATTTCGAAATGAGAAATGATGTATACATACCTCAACCATAGTGTATATTTTTTCTTTCAACTTAGTCAACACTAGCTTCCAAGATGAATGTGTAATTGGGATATGATGATGCACACAAGATCCAACGAAAGATTGTAGCTTATGCCCATTCTCGCCAATGGATACTCCATTTTCATTGTAGTCAATTACTCTTCTCTCCTTTTTACTCCTAATTCTTGCTACATCATGTATCAATGTTAGTCCTTTTGTTTTCTTTTCTCTTTCTTTGATGCTTCAGCTTATTCCAATTCATCATTATTTGCATTATCCATATCTACTTTGACCTTGTCTAATTCAAGTGCTAAGTCCTCATCACTTGCTAGCTCCATTGTATAAGAATAAGCCTAAGAAACAAAATAAAGTTCACTTAGCTAAGTGTAAGATGCAAAATATTCATAAAAACTAGTAAGTAAAACCCACCCAAACATTTACTCATTAGGAATCCATGTGCCTTCACAATCAGCTCGTACATATATTGGAGTATTCTTGTCTAAATCAAGTCTAGATTTAATGTCTAATATTGCTTTACGCATTCCTTGAAGATTTAGAACGTTATCTCCAAGTTCATTATCATTGTATTGATCCTCGAAATCTCATTATGGTGGAGTAAGAACCATAGACCACCAACTATCACTTAAATGATCTTAAAAAAAAAATACTTGTCTTGCCTGGATTGCGAGTATGATTGTATGAAAGAATCGTTCTTATGCTCTATTCTATTTAAGTCAACTAACACAAACCCAAGCTCATCAGTTTTGATACCACCACTATTTTCAACACAATCACATTTAAAAATAGCAACCTTAGATATATTATAATTAAGTTCCCAAATCTCTTCTATCATATCATAAAAGAACATCAATCTCTCTTATTATAGGATTTTTATCTTTTGAGCCACGTGTTTGCCTTGTTTTTGCAACTAAACTAACTTCACTATTCTATACAGTTTTATTTTTGTCATACGACTTTGTATGGTAGTGACATCCATTAATAGCGTCACTATTGTAAGTAGTCACAACTAGATAAGGGCCATAAGTAATCCACCGTAAGTTATCTGAAACCTTAACATCTCTCGTTGCAAGTTTTGTTCCAACTTAAGTGACAATGACTTGGACAATTAAAATATAAATGAGAAAAGACTATGTTAGATAACTAATTTCATGTTCTACCTTTTCTTGTAACCAAGATATAAAGGTTTTGTTGTGTTCATCTTGAATCTATTTCTGGTTTTTTTTATCTACTTGGGTGCATCGACAGATTTAGTATAGGTTCAGGAGGGGCGAGCCCCCCCCCCCCTCCCCCTCAACTTTATCATCTTTATATAATATATATAAAGAAAACTATTTAATTCTTAATATTTGTAATTAGTTTAGTGGTTACTGTACTTGTTAGTCCTCCTTCCAACACAAAGTTTTACTTCTCTAACAAGGTGTATAGTGAGATGTACCGTTATCGAAAAGAATAAAGGAGGGAAGTACTTCTCTTGTAAACACAATGTAATCACAATGTCTTCTTGCAGCTTCTCTACTTGTATAACATCTATAACATTGTAACATATAGAATTGAAAAAAAGACACGAATGAGTTATAACATATCGAACATGTTTTGATAGCACAAATTTGATGGCAACGGGGAGGAATTTTTATAAGACAATCATGAGATTTTAAATCATTCAGTTTTGAATCTTCTATTGACACAAGATTCTTAAAATTAGAAGAGTAACCCCAAGGAACATTCATTTCTCATAACGTCTTCAAAAGAAAACATTTTTCTTTCTTGGTAAGAGTATAGCAAGCAAGGGGAATGAAATTTTTTTATCCCCATTAATAGGTGTAAGATCAGGTCGAATATTTAAATAAGCAATCACGTCTAGCATTCAAATTGTCCTTAGTTTATCTTGAAATATCGAGAAGTGTACCTAAAATATTTATGCAAATAATTTTCTCAATATGCATCACATGTAAACAATGTCTGACATAAATATGTTTCCAATAAAGGAGGTCGAGAAAAGCAGACCTCCTATTCCAACAACTTTTGAGGCTTCCTTTATAAAGTGTTTTCTTTTCTTGTTGATTTTTCCTCTTTGAAATCAAGATCTTTAGTTTTTTTTTTAAATATAACCTCCCTTTACGAAGTTTTGGGAATACTTCCAAGTTCTTGCTGACCATTAAATGATTTCTTTTGATGACAAAAAGGATGATCCACCTCGAACACGCCTTTGCTTGTCATGCAAGACTCGGTATAACTTTGAGTATCTTTGACACATTAAATGCTAAAGACACTGAGCTTGAGGTCCTTAAGCTTTGCTTAATCGTTTAACTTCTTAAACTTAACTAAAACAATTTACTTTAGGCGATAAGAATACTTAACATAGATAAGATCTTGAATAACTCCTTTATTAAACTTTACTAAGTGTTTTATATAATTTTACAAACATTACGTAAACACAACTCTTAAGACTTGGAAAGTAAAATGTCTAGCAGATTTTCTCACCTAGCAAGCCCTTCATCCTCCTCCTTACTTGGCCTTAACGCTTGAAACCTAGAAGATAAACTTTAAAACGTAAGTCTAAAAGACCTAGTAAGATTTTATGAAAACCTTTCATGAAATGCCTTTCGTAAACATTATTTTGCATAAACTCATCTTTTCACAATAACATATCAATTCGCTTAATAATAACATAAGTTCAACATTTCACATAAATACACATTAGTCAACAATCAATACTTTCACCAAGGATCCCGATATTTATTAATAAGAAATGGACTAATGGTTTGTACACCATTTCATAAATATTGATACATATAAAATATGCTTGGAAACATAATAAAACATCCTTAAACTTAGTATAAGCTTTACTAAAAAATCATATATGTTGAAATCATCATTTCAAACCATCAAAGGATTTATAAAAAAACTGGAAATCATTTAAATAATTTGAAGAAAACACTCACACAACTAAAATGCCTAAACCCAGATTACTCTCTATCTTCCTCTTCTTGCGTAGTCACTTTGGCAATACTTCAACACTTCAAGTTTTCTCTTCTCACGTAGTCACTTGGGCAATTGAGAGAGAAACTTGCACTATAATGTTTATCTTCAGCGATTTAGCAACGCATGAATATGAGTGCACCTTTTAACACATAACCCTATTTAGTCGTCTAATAGTTGCTCAATTGGAGCTCATCATGTTGAACCTACGACCATAATGCATAATTAAAATAAAACATCCATAGAATCAAGCACATAACCCTTCTCGCAGACTAACTCGAAAGCCAAAACTTACCGCATAGTCTTACTTCATCGCCAAGCCTTACCTTTCCTTATTCTCCTTTCATTCAAAACGTATATTTAACACTTAACAAGAAAATTGGCCTCTTAATTTAGTTACGAGTCTTATAATGATTATATGGTAGAAATTTTTGATGCCCAAGGTATGCCATTTTTTTTTCATATTTCAACCGTATTGGAGATGTGTTATCTCCACAAATTGAACATTTCTTATACCCTTTCACACTACATCCACTAAGGTTTTCATATGCTTGAAAATCATTAATCGTCCACAATAGAACTACTTTTAGGTTGAATAGTTCCTTATTATAGGCATTATAAAATTACACACCACTTTCCCAAAAAAAAAATTAAATCATCAATCAATAGTTCTTTATATCCCAATGTCATCTCCTGATTGCTTTCAACCCGAAATCAATATTGATAACATCATGAATTTTTGTTTCATACACAATCATGGGGGAAGATTATAAATCACTATCACTATGCAGATTTATTCCATCTGCTAACAATGCTAAACAAAGATTCTTAGGTTCAGAACTAAAATTTAGCCACATGGTGTTGACTAACTTCCAAGCTGGAGAGCCAGCAGGGTACCGTAATTTATTATCAATTTCTCTTTCATGCATTAGCATGCCAAGTTAAGTTTTTAGCACACTCAACATTCTAAACATTCGTTGAAATCGTGGAATATGTAGAAAGTATCACATTATTTTAACAGGAATTTTCTTTTTCTTATTTGCATCTTTACCATATTTTCACCTAGACTCACCGCATTCAGAGCACACAATTGCATTAGCATATCCCTTTCGATACAAGCAACAATCATTAGAGCATGCATGAATCTTTTCATATTCCATACTTGGTGCACCTAACATTTTATTTGCTTCATACATTGATATAGGGAGGTCATTAGTAGAAGGTAAGATGTCTTTTAATTCTTTTAGTAGTTATGAGAAACTAATGTTACTCCATCCATGTCTAACTTTTAAGTTATACAACTTCACTAATGTAGAAAATTTGGTGAATTTTTTGCATCCTTCATATAACGGCTTCTCAGCACATTGAGCAATTTCTCGAAACCACTAGGATCCTTTGAAAATTGGTCATGAGCAATTTCAACCATTTTCTTTATATTTCCAATATCATTCTCTTCATACATACACTTAAAGGATTCTCCATGAAAGGATGAACTACCAAAATCAAATCTTATGACTTTCATCAATGCCATTAAAATATAAATGATCTCTAATATCATTGGCTTTATGTCTTTGACAATTTCCACAATTCAAACAGACAACATATAGAAGTATTATTTGTATTGGAAAATTCAGATCTGATGAAGTTTTCTACACCCAGCTTAAACTCTTTAGATAATCTACTCTTTGACATCAATGATTTATCCATACTTATAATATACTAATCTTGGAGCTACAAATTCTTTTTATAATATTCCAAATTAGGTGACTCATACAACTTATACATATTGTACAAAATTGGTATTTCTATAGAACGTAACAACTTTAACTCACGAAAACTCATAATAAGTGCATAATTATCACTCATTCAACATATTAAACAATATTGGTATTTCCATAGAACTAAAGTACTTAGATTTCTAATTAAGGCCTACTAATTGAAATCTCAAGGTGAAATCTCTCAATGTTCCAAAATTTCCAATTAAGAGTATTCATGTGAAATCTCAAGTGAAATCTAACAATGTTATAAAATTTCTAAGTAAAAGTATCCAAGTAATAGCGAGACTAAAGCCATCAAGAATGGGTAAGATTCGTACCTTCAAAGGAGTTAGGGCTTGGCACCTAAAAGTGAAATATGTGTTCTTCTTAGTGAAATCAATGATCGAGTTAGCAAAATCAAGTAGTGGAGGGACAAATGGAGTGGTTGACGTTGGAGATCTTTGTCGGCGTTGAATTAGTGGGCGACGCAAGAAGAGCTCGTGAAGAGAACGTGAAGATCGGTGTGAAGAGAACGTGAAGAGATGACACAAACGTGAAAGTCGCCGTGAAGGTGAAAAGGTGAAGAGGACAAACGTGAAGAGAACAAATACGAGGGAAAGGTGAAGGGACATTTTTTAATTTTTTTTTTTAGTTTTCTCTCGTGCTAATATATATATATATATATATATATATATATATACTTGACATGTTAAAAGTGTCAAATAAAATGTTAACTATATTTAGATGTTTTTTTCGAAAATATCAAATTAAAGCTAATGTAAAATAGTTCAAAAATTTCATGGAAATTTTCGCTCTTTTAAAAGTATATTTTTTCTTTAAAATAGTCAATATTTACCCTTTTCTTTTTTTTTTTTAAATAAAAACGTAAAGAATTTTGGACAATCTCAATGGTGAAAAAAACCTGTTGACGGCTTGGACAATGATAACTTCCCTATGACATCCATCGACATCAAATTAACTTCTAGAACTGTATGTCCCCACAAACATGGTTT
>JBBPDI010000023.1:25147972-25160380 GCA_037974545.1 Cucumis variabilis | reverse complement strand
ATTTTTGCCAAATACTTTGGAGCCTTTGTTGAGGGTGACTCCTCTATTGCTTGGTATTGATCCATAAAGGAAAAAAATGTGCTTGTAAAATGAATATTACTCCATTTCTGAATTCAAATTTAAATTTAATTCATCTCAATAACGAAGCCGTGATTTAAAATTGTTATAAAATTTAATTTGTCAGATTGGAAATAACTCTAAAACATACCTAAATAAATTTGATCACAAGTAAATCTTGTTTAAAAGAATAACACCAATCATTAATATGGTTTTGTATCAATAAACTTAGAAAATTCATTAATGTGGGGTTTTAGAATTGGTGGAGAGAAAATAAACTTTCATGACAAAATAGAAGAGAAAAGTTCAAATTACCCCTTAAATGAAATTTCCCCTTCTCTTTCACCTAAATCACAACTTATTGCTCTATCTTCTTCCTCTAACTTCTCACTAATCTCTTTCAAACTTTCCTTCTCTTAATCTCTCTTGCTATTTGATAACTTGTAGAAATACAAGTTATTGTGACCTTTCAAGTAAAACAATGGAGTTAAAACGAGAGATAAAGGACCAAAACGCGTCTTTTACTGTATATTTATAATAATAGGAGAATGCTCCTTACATGTGTCATCACGCCTTATTAACTATCCTTTGAAGTGTTTTATATGTAGGATGACGAAAAGAAGAAATGAAGCGAATTGCAAAAGGAACTCACATGCAAGAACTCAACGAGAAAAAGCTGTCTGACGAGTCGTAAGGCGAGATGCCAGCGCAACATCATTCCACGAGATGATTCGCTAGAAAACAATAGTGGTAATTGAAACTGATGTGACAAGAAATGGCTACTTCCTGCGATGACATTTATAACCAAGGACGAATGTGCAACATAGGCAAGGATGAATGTGCAACAGAGCATAATTAATTTTCTGCCTAAAGTATGTCAATAAAAGACTCTATCTTCACCTTGAACAAAAAAAGAAGGGGCCTCTCTTAACGAGGTCGGTAAAGGATGAGTTTTAGAATCCTTCACCATCTGTAGTACTAGTTCTTCCTACACCTCTTTCCCAATTAACTTCTTAGTGAGAGCTTAAAGAGAGATTAGTGAGAGAAGCTTATCCTTCATTCCCCTAACTTGTAAAAAAGCCACGTAATGCATGACAATGCATGTTGCAGCTCGGCTCACCTCCTTACTTTTCATTTTTGCCATTTTGTAATGTATTTGTATGAATGTTCTTATTTTCATGGCCGAGAGGCCTACATTATGGATACAATGCATATTTTATATCTATTGTCTTTCTTCCATTTTTTTATGGTTCATCTTGTTGAAGTGCTTTGAGTAATTTAAGTGTATGTTATATGCTTGATAAAGATTCTGTAATTATAAGACTCATCATGTTTAGCCTAAGCTTAACTCAATCGCTTGGCCAGCACTCGCCACCAACTGCTCGAGAGAGTAAGTAGCAAGAAACTTGTTAAACATACGTAAAAGAGAGTTTGGAAACAAATGTGTTTTGCCTCCAATGATTTGTGTCTCAAAAGGATAACAAGTGTGCTGTTTAGGTGCCAAGAGGTTGCTCGCCTTAAATAGAGAGTAAATGGGATGCTTATAAATAAGGAAACCTAGATATATATCGTTTGATCTATCTTTACCATTTGTGTCCAACAAGTGTGGTGTTTAGGTGCCGACAGTTTACTCGCCATAAATAGAAGATGGTCAACTAATCTACATCGTGACTTAGATCACCTAGAATGTAAAAACTTTTCTCTACCTTTCATAATGCAAGTTGGTTCACATTTCATCACTACAAGAAATCGAAGATATCCTTACGTCGCTTTAGGCATCGGGATAAAGGACGTCATAAGAAGATGCTTTTCACGATGCAGAAAAGAAGGTGTCAACATTGGTCAGATATGCCAACATCGACGTGAAGACGTCGAAATAGCATTAGCTTTCCACGACGATGTGCTTGAAGACGTCGCAAAAATGTTTTATTTAAAAAATAATATAAATTTTTCGCAATCCCATACATGTACACATCGTCGTTGTTCTAACAATGGCTGACGTGGAAGAGCACAAAGTCGGGAAAAGTGACCTCATGCATGTACACATCGTCGTTGTTCCAACAATGACCAACGTGGAAGAGCACGAAGTCGAGAAAAGTGAAAAATATTATTGGAATTTAGACCAATTGCGACATGTACATGCATGACATCGACATTTAGTCCATTTACGATGACGTGGTGTTAATCACGTCGGCAAAGGTTGAACCTTTAAATAATTATGAAAATCTTTCGACGACACTAAAAAGTAAAACGTCATGATAGGTCAACCTTTTGCTGACGTAGGGTTTGAGAACGTCACAAGAAATTGTGACGTTTGACTGATTTTGAAAACGTTTTCATGGCTTCATAAGTGACTACATCGGTATTACACAAAGATCGAACGATGCACTCACATATGGCATCACAATTGGAGAGTTCTCATGACGTTTTTGGGCTACTACAGGAGAACCCTTGTTATTATAGTGTTCTATATTCATAGAACACAGAACGCAAAGAGAAAGAAAAGATAAAAGAGGAAGACGAAAGTGAGGGAGTTTGAGTTGTTTGCCATCGATCGGGCTACCTTCTGTCGACTCCTTGCCTGTCGTTGTCGCTGTCCGCCTCTCCCACCGTCTTCCTATCGTCGTCTCTATCTATAAAAATGTTGTATTTTTTTTTTCATTTCTAAATAAATATATATTAAAATATTGTATATTATAGATTAGGTTGTATGTATATTGTATATTGTATATTGTATGTATAATTTGTAGATTGTAGATTGTATATTGTATGTGTAGATTGTATATTGTATGTATGTTTATTTTTAAATTTGTTGCATGAATAAGTAAATGCTTTTAGAATTTAAATTAAAATGTATGTATAGATTGTTAATTGAAATTGTTAGCGTTTTTGAATTAAAATTTATATTGAATTGTTTAAGAATCAAATTATATGTATGAATGGAATTTTTAAAATTGTAATATGTTACAATTTAAATTATTGAAATTGTGATTTTGATTGTTATAAAGAGATTTAATTGTATTGAAATTGTTGAATTGATGAATTTAAAATTTTCTAAATTGTTGAAATGGTTTAAATACTTGAAATTTTTCATTGATTTCTTGTGGCTATCATGTAGTTATGGTAACATGTAGTTTATTATTTGTGAACATGATTTGTTTGTTAGATGTAAGGTAGCCTTTATTTAGTTAGAGTTACGGTAGCCCTTAGTGTATGATAACTTGTTTGTAGTGTTAGGTAGCTTCTAACGCTTATTATTTGGAAATGTTAGATAGATTTTTTAGTTTAAACTTAAGTACAGTGAAAGTTGAGATATTAGATACTTGTGAGGTGTGGCTTATTCATGGAGTAAATTTAGCATTTGAGAGAAGGAATATAAGACTAATTACACGTATTTATGTTTTAGGTCTTTAACAATGAACAAGGGTTGGATGAAACTTAGGAATAAGTCATCAGCTGAGTATAGAGAGGGAGTTTTCTAATTTTTAGAAGTTGTCAAGTATCACATCAATGAGTAGAGAAGAATAAGGTGTCCATGCAAGAGATGTATGAACTCAAATTAGAACTCATTAGAGGCTGTGGAGAGATATTTATTAATGATTGAAATATGCCCCTTCTACACAGATTGGGTGTATCATGGAGAGCCAATGAACTTGTATAGAGGTATAGAAAGATTTGATGAAGGAACAAGTAGTGATCCTTTCCATGAAGGAACTAGTAGTAATCCGTTTCCTGAAGACAATGATTAGGTTGCTGCATGATTTACAAGCTTCGATTGAACACAAAGAAGAAATAGCGGAAGAAGGTTTGGAGAATGACATGTCGTTCAATAGTAGTGTAGAAGAAGAGGCGACGAATATATTTCAGGAGTTATTAAACCAAGCACGTCATGAGCTATACCTCGGTTGTTCAGAATTTTCATCCTGAACTTTTTTGTTACGTTGATACATGAGAAAATTCTGAACTGTTGGAGCAACAAGTCCTTCGACATGTTATTAGAGATATTAAAACGAGCATTCCCAATGTGTAGTACCAATATCCCAAGCTCATTCTACGAAGTCAAACGAAAATTGTGTGACTTTGGCCTGGGATACGAGACTAGATATAAATCACCTGAAACTATCGAGTCATGTAATGGTCACAAAGAAAGTCTCAATCTGGCAGCCAATTGATCAATCTCGTCAATGGGTTTTCACGTTCTTCTTCAGAGTTATTGTACTTCTTGAAGTGTCGAATATGGTTGTCTCCTCTGAATTCCTTCCACACGTTAAGCATTTGATGTTTAACAAACTGATTAAGTGTTGGATCTTCAAGATCGAGCACGAACCATTACTACAAAAGAAATAGGTTTGAGAATTAGTCTTCTACATATGTAGGTTTAACATATATATATATGTTAAAAAATTTACAAACTTATCACTAGGTCGCCTTTGACGACCTCGATGCACTCTCGCGGTACATCGGTCCACTTTAGGGCCTGGATCGAAAACATGTCTCGCGTTAACATGCTAATCATGCAACTGAAATGAGGGGCATGTGGCGAGACAAGTCTGTCCCCTCCTAGGGGATTGAAATAGGTATTCTCCCATTCTGCTGTACATACCTCTTTAACTCAATGTTCCTGAAGTGCTGTCGTCTCCTCAGAGTGGGAGAGGGTTGAGAGGGATCTACTAAAAAACACACTATTGGATCGACAAGTAATCATAACTATAAGGGTTTAAAGTGATGGAACTAACCTGAAGTGTCGTTCACCAAAGAAAAATCTCCCGAGTTATCTAACGCGTCCAATTTTAAGTACACATCTACCTCATGAACACCACTCGAAAATGACATAATTCTATATACATAAAAACCAACAAACGTTAAACAAATGTGAGTATCACAAACTAAATGTATAGAAAAATGACTAATGTGTATACGTGAAGAAGATATTGTTATTCATCGTCGCTTGACTCGCTTTGATGTGATGATGATTCTTCATCATAATCGTCTATGAAGTTGTCCGCGACGTGACGCACATTTAGTCTTTCCACCATTGGAGGACCAACTTCACTCCTGCACAGAGTGTCATCCTCAATCATGTGTTCATCCACACGATGTCCGACAATAATTTTCAATACATTAAGTTGGTCATTGAACTCTCAAGCATTTCTGCTATAACCTAGATACATGTACATGAATAGTTATATATAAAATATAAAGTAGCGCATGTACGAATTCTCAAAGTCATTTACTCTATATACCTAAGCTTTGAACCAATCAGAAAATGCTCGTTGATGTCTTTTAAAAATTTTAGAAACGGTTTCATTCCGATAACGTATTAACCTCAGGTGTTTCCTAAAGTACACAATTATGAGCTTGTGTGACGATAATAGCAAAGACTTAAGATATCGAATAATAGAAGTATGAATTGATTAAGGTAGAAGTGCGTACTTGCGATACTCCGCTATTTCATCCACATTGTTAAGGATGTACCAATTAAAAAGTTGTTTCTCTTTTGGTGATATACTTTGTAAACGTGACGCTCCCAATGGTCGTACCTTTTGAATGAACACTTTGAACTCACCAATCACCTCGTCCTCTGGAATGCTATTATTATTTCGATCATCTCTAGTGAATCAGGTCTCAATCCCACTTAGATACCTAAAACAAAAAGTATTTAATTCGTTCATCAGATATTCTTCTGCAATAGATCCTTCAGGACATGCTTTGTTCTGAACATACTGTTTTAGTGTGTGAAGATTTATTTCAATAGGATACATCCAACCATAAGAAATCGAACTAACAACCTTGATTTCGTATGGTAAGTGAACTGCAAGGTGTACCATTACGCTGAAAAAAGCAAGTGGAAATATTCTTTCTAATTTGCATAATATGATTATGATATCGGCCTGCAATCTGCCCAAATCACTTACTCTTATCGTCCTAGCGCACAAATTATAGAAAAAGCTACATAGTAATAGCGGTGTAGATATTTCTCGATAAGAATGGTCGAACACCAATTGATAGAAGTTGATGTAGCAAAACATAAAAGTCGTATGTTTTGAGACCTGATATTTTTTTTCATTTTCATTCATACATCGTGAAATATTAGAAACGAATCAATCAGGAAACTTCGCTGCTTTCACAAACTTGCAAAACTCAACCCGCTTGTTGCTAGTCAATATGTAGCTCGCATGTGATTTCACCAATTTATTACCGACTTCTATCAAATGTAAATCTTTTCTTATTTTTAAATTTTGTAGATCCAACCAGGCATTCATGGTATCCTTGGTTTTTCCTTCAATATTCAACAATGTACCGACCAAGTTGTCACAAATATTCTTTTTAATATGCTTTACATCAAGTTTGTGAAAAATAAGTAATCTTGACCAGTAAAGAAGATCGAAGAAAATACTTTTCTTAGTCCTTTCTTAGTCCAATTAAGAGCTTTTTTCTTTATTTAGCTATCTTTTAACAATGATGCTTACTCGTAACTGAAAACTCCAACGAATCTAGTTGTTCTAAGATTTTTTGGTCATTCATTACCACTGGAGGTGTCTTATGCTGTACTTTTCCATCATGTAGCCGACTTCTATGTCAAACGTGGTTATTTGAAAGATAGCATCGATGTCCCATGAAAGTTATTTTTCCTTTTATTTCGAACGACGATCTATGCTCCATGCAAATGAGACATATCGATACTCTTTCGTACTCCACCCAGATAGGTCATCATATGCCAGAAAGTCATTAATTATCTACAACAAGGTTGCATACAACTGATGACACTGATTCGTAAGACAATTATACATACGCACATCAAAAGTCCACAGATTTTTCAATTCCTCAATCAATGGTTGTAAGTACACATCAATTTTTCTACCAGAAGATTTTAGACTGAGAATGAGCAATGACATGAAGAAGTTTAGTCATGCATTTCCATGGTGTGTAAGTAATTATCACCTTATGTCACATACTGTACGAGGTACTCATACGACCAAACAGATTAAATCCATCTGAAGCTAACCCCAAACGAACGTTTTATGGCTCTAAAGCAAAACCAGAAAATTTAAAATCAAAGTGCTTTCATCCCTTTGCATCAGTTGGATGTCCCAACACATCCTCTGTTTTCACTCGTTTATCCTTATGTCATCTCATGTCTATCGAGCTTTCTTGTGATACAAACAAGTATTGTTGCTCCAACCATTGAGGACCTTCACATGCATCATCGTAACCAAAAATTTTAGTTACGAAAATTTTAAACAATCAGGGTATAGCTTACGACTTGTTTGGTTTAATAACTTCTTAAATACCACGTTTGTTCTATCTTCTTCTAAATTTACCCCATTGTTAAACGATATTTTATTCTCTAAACCTTCCTCCATCTCGTCTACGTGTTCAAAACCAGCTTGTAAATTATGCAGCATACCCAACATTTCATTTTCTTGAGGAAATGGGTTACGGCTCGTTCCTTCATCAAAAGAATTACTACTATAGCTCGTTCCTTCCTCAAGTCTTTGTATACCTCTGTGCAAGTCTATAGGCTCTCCATGATACATCCAGTGTATATAGGATGAGGCTATTTCAATAGTTAATAGATGTCACTTCACGCCCTTAATGAGTCCCAATTTGAATTCATACATCTCTTGCATAGACACCTTATTTGTTCATAATTATTGTCGTGATATTTTGCAACCTCTAAAAATTGGGAAACTCCTCTGTAATCAACCGAAAACCTATCTCTAAATTTTATCCAATTCTTGTCCATCTCGTTAAAAGCTCTAAAACATAAATAGGTTGGATTAGTTTTATATCTCTCCTCTCAAATACTCCAACTTACTCGAAGAATAAGCTATATCGTCCAATCTCCTATCTTGCACTAAAATTAAGTTTAAATATAAACTAAGTTGAAGTCTACCTAACACTTCCAACGTACCTAACACTTCATACATGTTTAATTAAAAGCTACATAAGAATCCCCAACACTACTAACATATTAGAAACTAACTTTGACATGAAAACTAGGCTACCATAACTCCAGGATAGTCATAAAATAAATCCAACTTTTTAAATTAAATATCTAATATTTTCAAACATTCAAATTCCAATTGAAATTAAATAGAAATTCATATTCAAATTAATCTCAAATTCTAAAAATATACATTATATAATATAAGTTTGAATATGAATTTACACATACAATCTCAAATTTACACGTACAAACTCATACAATTTTCACATAAATTACATACAATTTCTACATAAATTTACAAATACATTACACATACAATCTAAAATTCAAATAACACATAATATCAATACACACAGTACAGATACATTTTTGTAATACATACATTATACAATATATATACATACATTTTCACAATTTCAAAACAAAAAAATAGAGAAAACTTATACCTTGCGGTCGGCAACGAGGGAGGAAGAACGACGACAGGCGGCTGGCAACGGTGGGCGGCGACAGATCCTCTTTCTTTCTCTCTGTTTTCTTTCTCTTTTTTCTCTGTTCTTTGTGTGTTCTGTGTTCTGTGAACATATAACAAATAGGGTCAGAAATTGTTGACGTAGTTCGAATTCGTCGAAATATAGGACTTTTTCCGATGCCATAAATTGACACATTGGCATTAGTATAACCAATGTCGACGTTTCACTAATGGCATTAGGGAAAACTAATTCGTAAAATTTATTATTTAGCATTCCCCAATGCGGTCAATGCGTACGTCGGCTTTACTCTACAGAACTACCTACACACTGTATAAACATCAGGAAACATGTAAAATTTATATCATTATTTAAACATTTCTTGATATTTTGCTCCACTGCATCGGGGATAGTTCAACAGTTTCATAATTATGTCAACCTTCCCTGACGTGCTTCTTCATTGTGTTGGGGATGTTCATCAATTAAAATAATTTATTCAACCTTCCCTGACGTGCTTCTCCACGGTATCAAGGAAAAGTTCAATGATAAATTTAAAAATGAAAATGGCAGACAAAGCCCGACGTGTTGGATTACGACGTTGGTCTTGCACATCTAAGCCTATGCCACGTTACTTGCGTCAAGATTGGTCTAGTTTCTCGATGTTTTATTTGCCGACGTCCGTCGTGATGTCAAAAAACTTTTGTTTTCTTGTAGTGCTCCTAATCACCGTGTAGAGAACTATTGCCTAATCGTTGGAGCTCTGACGTTCATTGTTTCCTAATCACCGAAGGTTCCAATGAAGAGGAGAAGTGGAGTTCGATGTAGAGGATGAGAAGCTCACGAGCGGGAGAGGAAAGTTGATTAAATTTTAGAATTTTAGGGTTTTTTTTTTTACCTTGAAGGAAAATTTGACAATTCACCACCATTTTGTCCTAAAAGTTTACTTTTTCAAAACCAATCCTAAAAATATATAATCCCTCCAAAATTAGACTATTTTTGGCAATTTTTCATAAACTTTTATATTGGTTGGAATTATTATGGAATATATGAAACAATTTCAACCTTTTTAAAGTCACTATAAAAAATATGTTATTCATGTTATGAAAGACTTGGTATTTTGGTCCAAAGAAAAAGCTTTTAAGAAAAGTAGGATGTTGTCCAACCACATTGGAATTGTTTGATTTGCTTGAAGAGTTTATTTAACAAGACTTTCAAGTGAAATTACAAGATGTGTTTAACTACATTTTTTTATAAAGGTAAATATTTTTCAATACGATAAAAAGACAATAGGACTTATTCACAAAGGCATTGGAATTGAGTTATTCACAACCTGGCGGAGTTGTTCACAAGATATAGTTCTATGTGGGTAATGCCTTTGTGAATGGAGTTATCTACTCCCCTTATTAGCAAGATATAGCTACTCTCCCTTATTAGCAAGATATAGTTCTTCTCTAACAAAAAGATATCTTCGAGAAGAATTAATATGGGTTTGTTGTATTCAAACAAATCAAACTTTGATCTAGTTGGTTATGCAGATTTTGGATACTTGTCTATTTACATATGGAGGAATTGTTAAATTTTAGACAATCTGTAAAGCAAACCATTACGGCCACTTCATCTAATCATGTATAAATTCTTGCAATTCATGAAGCCTAGTAGAGAATTTGTATGGTTGAGATCAGTGACTCATCATATTCGAGAAACAAGTAGTTTATCTTTCAGTAAAAATTTACCAACAATATTATTTGAAGACAATTTCGCATGTATAGCACAAATCAATAGGGGTATATAAAAGGAGATAGAACAAAACATATCTCACCAAAACTCTTCATACACATGACCTTAGAAAAAAATAGTGACATCAGTGTTCAACAAATTTCTTCAGAAAACAACTTGGCGAACTTATTCACAAAGGCATTACCCACATCAACATTTGAAAAGTTGGTGCACAACATTGGAATGCAACGATTTAGAGAACTCAAATGATGTATTCATAAGGGAAGTAGAAATATTACCCTCAAAGAATAGAAATATTGCACTCTTTTTCTTTTGACTATGGTTTTTTTCATTGGGTTTTCCTAGTAAAGTTTTTAATGAGATAATTATTAATGTATAAAAATGATGTACTCTTTTTCCTTCACTAGGAGTTTTTTCATCGGATTTTGTTTCCTAATAAGGTTTTAACAACATTTATTTTTATATAATATGGATATTTAAGGGGGAGTATTGTAAATATAATTATATATTATAAATGCAGATATCCATAACCTACATAGGTTATTAATTTTTATATAACTCTCATTCAATTCCATGTTGTAACATTATCCTATTGAATTCTATAATGTAACATATACCATGACATGTTCTATAAATAAAGATGTGTGATATATTTGTAAAGCATACCACAATTGAGTTCAATTGTTCTCTACTTTTCCTTTTCTTTATCCTTCCTGTGTTGTTTCATGGTTCTTATTTAACTTCTTTGTTCTTTATTTTATAACATAAATAAAACAAGAACATAAAAGTAATTTAGTGTACTTTCTTTTCATCTCTAGTGAGACAAAAAAATATTTTAATTCCTTCAAAATCATTTTAGTTTCATATGCAAATAAATCTTTTAAATTATTTAATTTTTTTAAAAAAAATTGAGATTCATTTCTATATCTAAAAAAATACAATGTGGCAAAATCGAACATATCATAAATGATGGACGAATGAAAATACAAAACTATGTTGGAAAAGAGAAAGGAAAATTGCATTAGATGCTAAGAAATTTTAGAAAAAACAGTTCATAACAATTCTTTTTGACAAATATCACGATAATCAGATGGTAATCTGGAGGTAATCTACTTTTCTTTATTTTTGTAACTTTAAAAAATGTAAGTCACATAAACACTATTACCATAATTTTTTTTTACTATTTTTATAAATTCTCGAAAAGAAATATATAGAAGAAATCTCTTAAAATGTGTAAACTATATATTATTTTGCCAAAAAAAAAAAAGAAAAAAACTTAATATTATTTTGCCAATATCACATTCGCTCTTATTCTCCGTTACTTGCTCGTTAATCCAGTCGCCGCTTGTTCTGTCCCACGGCGACGGCGAGTCTCCTCCGTTGAAAGACCCACGCCCACCTACTACTGACGGTGAATCATCGGCGCGACTGCATCCCCTTGCGACAGCCCATACCTGAATATTCGAGCCCTCTTCTTCCGACGGTCAAGAGACCTACGGCGACTATTCAGTACTGTACGGAAGTTTTCCTCAGCCGTGGGTAACCTCTTCTCTTCTCCGGATTATTCTAGCAACAGCACACTTGAGAAAGGGTCGGTACACTCTGCTTCAACAATTTTTCAATGATGTTTAAATTGATTCGATCTTCGAAACGGTTTTTAATAGATTTTAACTTTGGTAATTAGGGATTTCCAATCAGTAGGGTTTAATGAGGTTGCCCGAATAACTGTTTCACTTGTAGAACATTGCATGTTTGTTTGTTTTTCCTGTTATGTCTTGCTTGCTTATTTGCTTCATTTAGTTGCTTGTGCATCCCATTGTATGGGTTCGTAGATTCTTGGTGTCTTGCTGACCTAATTATACACCTACAGAAATTTTTGTGGAGAAAATGTATGATCTCTATGTTTATTCCATGAGACAATAGATTCAAAATTGTCATATCATTCATGTGGATGGAGTAAGAAATTTTAGAGGATCATGTGTTTGTTCCACTAAAGAAGTTCAGAATTGAAACCATGTATAAACCCATGAAAATTTTAGAAGTCTGTTTTCACGTTTGTTCCACTAAAGAAGTTTAGAAGCATATTTGTTAATGTAGCCCAGTTAGCATGTTGTACCATTCACAATGTAGGTTGTAGTCTAATTGAGCTAGATGCGAGTCAGCATCATTTAAGAAAAATAGCTACAGTATGAAATG
>JBBPDI010000023.1:25117922-25130920 GCA_037974545.1 Cucumis variabilis | reverse complement strand
TTATGATCTTCTAGCATATATTTCATATTTGGATGTTTTTAAGTGTTCTTGAGTTCATCTTTTCTTCTTAAGATAATTCTTGTTAGGTGGGATCCTAACAGAAAAATATCTTGATTTTTCTCTTGGTACTCGGGTTTCCACGTAAAGGGAGATCCCTTTCAATATGGTATCAGAGCGGGACATTGAACAAACCCTAAACAATATAACCAATGATGGAAATCACACATAGGAGACAATCGCCAGTTTTAGTGCCGTCGCTGTCAATGCTTGGATTAATGCTGCTATGGATGAATGGCTCCATTGCCTTCAGAAAATGTTGGGAGGCAGAACTTATCATCCTTCGCGCTGCCAGAAACCGCCTACGCGCCTCCACGTGCCGCCCACACGTTGTTGCCAGAAGTTCACATGCCAACCCATTCAGTTCAGACGCCGCTGGCCAACCTAACCGTGCCACCTTTGCTTTCTTCTGCTGCCTATAATGTTTCCTACGTGTCGCTTCGTGTTCTGCCATCTACTTTCGGCTGGCGATGACTGCTTCTGCATATGCCCTGCCAAGTGTCACCCAATGACCTTAGTTATTATCTTGGTGATAAGAATCCTCAAATTCACTCAACATTTAAGGTTGGTGAATTTTTGGCGCATTCCAACCCTATCGTGCAAGCTTCTTCATCGGGAATAACTCAGCAACAACTGGAAAGGCTTCAATAATAGATTGCAGCAATTAAAGCTACCTTAGAGACGACATCCAACACTCTTGTATCGATGTATTATGAGAATCTGGTAACCTTGTTCCCTACTTTATCTTCTTCCTATGTGAATGAGAATGCTAGTCCAACCACATTTAGAGCTATTGTCAAGTCAGGTATACCTCAATCCTTTAATCTCATTGGTATTGATGGTAAGAATCCTTGGATCCTGGACTCTGGTGCCACAAATCATTTAACCGGTTCCTTTGAACAGTTTGTGTCCTACATTTTATGTGATGGGAATGAGAAAATAAGAATTGTTGATGGCTCCTTGGCTCCCATTGCCAGAAAATGACAGATTTCTCTTTTTGACGGGTTCTCATTACACAAGATGTTGCATGTGCCACGAATTTCATATAATCTTCTGTCGGTTAGCAAGATTACTCGTGAACTAAACTGCAAAGCAACATTCTTACTTGATTTTGTTTCTTTTCAGGACTTGAGCTCAGGGAGGATGATTGACACTACTCGACACAATAGGGGTCTTTACTTGCTTGACGATGATGCCCCCTTTAGTAGTATTTCTAAGACCATTCTTTTATCTTCCTACTATACCACTTTTGAAACGGACCTTATGTTGTGGCATTTCCGTTTAGGCCATCCCAACTTTAAATATATGAAATACCTATTTCCTCATTTTTTTTTTCCAAAGTTGATGTTTCTTCCTTGTGATGTATGCATACAAGGTGAACAACACCGAGTTTCGTTTCTTTCGCAACCCTATAAGCCAACCTGACCTTTTTACTCTTGTCCATGTGATGTTGGGAGACCATCCAAGGTCACTACCTCCTCTGGGAAACGATGGTTTGAGACCTTTATTGATGTCCATACTCGTCTTACTTGGATTTTCTTGATCTCCGACAAATTCGAAGTTACTTCCACATTCTGGGACTTCTATCACACCATATAAATGCGATTCAATACAAAGATTGCAATCTTGTAGAGTGATAATGGTCGTGAGTTTCAAAACCACTCTCTTAACGAGTTCTTATCCTCTAAAGGAATTGTTCACCAAAGTTCCTGTGCTTACACCCCCAACAAAATGGGGTTGTCGAACGAAAAAATCGTCACCTTTTGGAAGTTGCTCGTTCTCTTATGTTGTCCACTTCTTTTCCTTCCTATCTTTGGGGGGATGCCATTCTCACTGTCACTCATCTCATCAACCGCATGCCTTCTTGTGTCCTTCACTTCCAGACATCGTTAGATTGCCTTAAAGAATCCTATGCCTCCACTTGTCTCATCCCTGATGTTCCCCTTCGGGTGTTTGGTTGCACTACCTATGTCCATAGCCATGGTCCTAACCAAACTAAATTTACCCCTAGGGCTCAGGCTTGCGTGTTTGTTGGATACCCTCTGCACCAACGAGGCTATAAATGCTTCCATCCATCATCATGTAAGTACTTTGTTACCATGGATGTCACCTTTATTGAAGATTGTCCTTTTTTTCTCATTAGCATACTTCAGGAGGAGAATGTGAGTGAAGAGTCTAACTATATGCTTCCCTTTGAGTCTTCTTATCCTACTGTGGTTACCTTACCTGATCCTAGCCCTCACAGTACAGTCCTACCAACAAATCAAGTTCCTTGGAAAACCTACTATAAGAGGAATCTCATAAAGGAAGTTGAGTCTCCTACTCTTTAGACGGCTCCAGTCCAGGATTCTGAACCAATAAGAGATCAAGGTATGATTGATTCAATTAATTCACATAGTAATAACAAAATGAGTGAGAATGACAGGTATGAGACAACTATTCTGAAAGGTATGGGTGAGTAGGGTAATATTGATGAGGCCATTGTAGACAGAGAGGACAGGATTATTAAGAATGAGGTTGTTGTTGAACATACTAAAAACAAAACTAAGTCAACCATTTTGGAAACAGTAGCAGGTATGATCCATCTCTTGATCTTCCTATTGCACTGAGGAATGTACAAGGTCCTGCACAAAGCACTCCATATGTAATTATGTGTCATTTGAGAATCTCTCACCACAGTTCAGAGCTTTTACTGCCATTCTTGACTCTACCACAATATCGAAAAATATTCACACTGCTTTAGAGTGTCCTAAATGGAAGAATGTTGTCATGGGAGAAATGAAAGCTCTAGAAAAGAATAACAGTTGAGAGATTTGTGCTCTACCCAAGGGACACAAGCCTGTGGGATGCAAATGTATGTTCACTCTTGAATACCAAAGCAAATGGAACACTTGACAGACACAACGCAAGGTTAGTTGCAAAGAGATTTACTCAAACCTATGGTATTGACTATTCAGAAACTTTTTCTCCAGTTGCTAAGTTGAATACTGTTAGTGTCCCGCTATTTGTTGCTGTGAACAAAGATTGGTCTTTATACCAGCTAGATGTTAAGAATGCTTTTTTGAATGGACACCTTGTGGAGGAAGTTTACATGAGCCCCCCGCCTGGTTTTGAAGCCCAGTTTGTTCAGTAGGTGTGTAAACTCCAGAAATCCCTATACCGTCTAAACAGTCACTCAGACTATGGTTTGATAGATTTACTACCTTTGTCAAGTCCCAAGGGTATAATCAGGGTCACTTTGATCATACTTTATTTACAAAGGTTTCCAAGACAAGGAAGATGGCAGTTCTGATATTTTATGTGGATGACATTGTTTTGTCTGGAGATGATCAGGCTAAAATTAGTCAACTCAAGCAGAGAATGGGTAATGAATTTGAAATCAAGGATTTCGGAAATTTGAAATATTTCCTTGAAATGGAGGTGGCCAGGTCTAAAGCAAGCATCTCCGTGTCTCAGAAAAATATACCCTTGATTTGCTAACCGAGACAGGGATGTTGGGATGTCGTTTTGCTGACACTCCTATTGAATTTAACTGTAAAATAGGAAACTCTGATGATCAAGTTCTAGTTGATAAAGAACAATATCAGTGCCTCGTGGGTAAATTGATTTACTTATCCCATAATCGTTCTAATATTTCCTTTGCTGTGAGTGTTGTCAGCCAGTTTATGTAGGCTTCTTATGAGAAACACCCAGCTGTTAACAAAATTCTTAGATACTTGAAAACATCTGGTAAAAGGTTGATGTTTAGAAAAACAGACAGAAAGACCATTGAGGCATATATTGACTCGGATTGGGCAGGATTTGTTGTTGACAGAAAGTCTATCTTTGGTTATTGTATCTTTGTTTGGGGCAATCTTGTAACTTGGAGTAAGAAGCAAAGTGTTGTGATCAGGAGCAGTGCTGAGGTCGAATATAGAGCTATGAGTTCGGGAATATGTGAGGAAATATGACTCCAGAAAGTCCTGTCGGATCTTCATCAGAAATGTGAGATATCATTGAAGTTTTTTTTGTGTTAATAAAGTCGCTATTAGTAATGCGAACAATCTTGTTCAACATGATAGAACTAAACATGTTGAGATTGATCGACGTTTCATCAAAGAAAGATTTGACAGTGGGAGCATATGCGAACATACATCCCTTTCGAGTCAACAGGTTGCTGATGTTCTTACCAAGAGGCTTCTCAGATCCAACTTCGACTTTTGTGTTAGCAAGTTGGACCTCATTGATATTTACGTCCCAACATGAGGGAGTGTTAGAATCTTAGAATATTTATGGAAAGATTATGAGAGTATTTTCCTTAATTCCTATATCCTTTCTTTTTTATTCCTTTGCATATTCTATTTATTCTCCCTTGTACCTATTGTATTTTTCTTCAGAAAATAATAAGAAAAATATTGTGGTTTTTCTCCTGGTATTCAGGTTTCCACGTAAAGTTGTGTGTTTGTTTGTCTTCCTTTCAATGATCTCGTACACACCATTTGGTGGCTTCTTGTATAATCCTTGTTAGCTGAGTTATGCTAATGGCGGGTTTGGGTATCACTCAAAACCACCCTGGTTGGTGTAAGAAACAAAGTAAAAGCAGTGCTTTTTAGCCCAAGTGCTTGGTTTGGAAACACTTCAATAGGTACTTGAGAGGCTTTTAGACACCAAAGTTATTCATTTTTAATACTTTCTACTAAATCTATTACAAGTGAGATACTTCTGTTGCCTTGTTTATTTTAAAAGGACTCCCAAACATTTCTCTTCTCAAGATGTTATGTTATAGAGGAGTTTTTGAACCATAAACTTCTTAGTCATTGATATAATCAAAAGGATTACCATGCTCAGAAAATCTAAAAACAAGAAAACAACCAAGAAAACAACCATGGATGATAACTTTTCAATAGACCTAAATGAATGGCCGGTAGAGGACATTTCCATGGAATTAGTGCAAAAACAGCAGCTGTTGAACGGAGTCAACTGGAAATCTTCTTGAAAATAAAACACCTGAACAAATGATTGACTCTTGCATTTTAATGCATATTGTTTATTATTATTCTTCCTCTTTTAATAGTTTTATGGAACTTGTTTTGTCTACTGGTTTTTCTTTTTATAAACCATAACACCCTTTCACTCATTTTAGTTTATCCTTTTTAGTCAGTAATTGGCACTCTCTTTTGTATTACCTTTTATTTTAGAGGGTTTACTCATTTCTCGTTAATATATTTTTTCGTTTACAAAAAAATGAACAAAGAAAAAATATTTAATAAACAAGCAGAATAGAAGTTTAATCTTCAGAGGTCAGCACAGAGTTGAAATCTGAAAATATGACAAATCTGTAAGGCGCTCCAATTTTGCGACCATGTAAAACTCGTTTGGCTGCTTTTGCTCTTCAGATTCTGTGATGGAAGTTCTATTTTTCTACAAAACAATAATGATGTTAGTACTAATAAACAATTGTTATATATTGTTAAGTTTTTAAAATATTTAAGATTTGAAAATATGCTAAATATTTTTTTTATTTCAGGTTTGGGTGAGATGATGCCTGCACAACTATGGGAAACGACGATGGACCCAGAACGAAGGATGCTGAAGCAGTTGGCAGTTGAGGATGCAGCAGAAGCAAATGTCGTATTTTCATCCCTTATGGGTGTCCGAGTAAGTAATTCTGCAGTATCCACCATTTGGTGATATTTGGTATTTTGATGCACGTTAAAAGTTGCTCAATCGGCAAATATGGAAAACCATTCCAACAGAAGTATATTAGTCACCAACTAATTCGTTTGAGCTAGAGAAGATTAGCATCAATGTCTCTTGCTTTAACAAAGCCTTCATAATTTTGCCTTCAGCATTTGTATTTGTGTGTCCACGCCAATGTAACGTGCTAGCTTTTCCTTTTTTGCATCAAATTCATCTGGCATACGCATATCTATTACTCGAAATGTTTGTGTTCTAATCACTGGATTAATATGGGTTCTTTCCTTTTCTCAGGTGGATTTTCGAAAGGAACTTATTCAGAAATCAGCAAGTACGATGAATCTCGAGCATCTAGATATTTAAGTGTAGGATATTAGCTTCTAATCCAATCAGGGTAGGAACAGGATGGTCAGCTTTGGAAAAGTTGAAAAGAAATGTATGATTAAACAGATTGAATTGGTTGATGTATCGATCTCCATTGGCCTTCATCATGAATTGTATTATTGTCGATAGCATTCAAGAAAGACGAACATAGCCTTCACTTTAGGCCCATGCCATGGGAGTGTTGTACACATTGGCTTTTGTATAGGTGAGAAATTTAGGAGACCCAAAGTGGGGGTGGTATGGTTGGGATGTCATTTTGATATATGAAATTTTGGAGGAAGTTTTGGATGTTTCTCACTTAGGTCCCTTTTTTTTCTTCACTTTTGATTCTTTTGAGGTTTAAGATCCGACCTATTACTATCTTTTTCTATTCAAGGGTTCATAAACTAGTAGTCCAATGTACACCTACACCTATTGATGAAATTGAAAACCCACGTAATAAACTTTGAAAAGTGTAACAACAAATAACAAACAAAAAATTTACTTTTTTTTCATAGGAAAGCAGCCATTGCAGATTTATTTTAAAAGAAAAATGAATAATTCTTTTAGTTTCTTCTTAATTTTTAAAAATGAATTTTCTTATAACATCACACATGGTGATTTAATCCATCGAATTGATTTCATTTGCCATGTCTGTACCAATCGTAAAGCTCGTATTGTCACGTGATTGGTCCACATGTATCATGTCATCATCTTGTTATGATTTTTCCTTTAAATTTTATTTTAGTACAACTTCATTTGATGTTCAATTTGAGCAATTCAAAATGCGTTGGAATAGACTCTTCGAGTTTTATGCTATGGACACTTTAAATACTACAATCATCAGAGAAATTAAACTTTGTTATCATCAAAACATATAGTAAGACTGAAGCTCATAAAGCTAACAACTAATTCGTGTACTTCTCAGTTTCTCAATTTGAAAATTGTTTATGATAACCATTAGTGATAGTCATTAATAGTTGTATAAGTCACTAATAGCTGTATAAGTATTTAACACAGATAGCTGCTACTAGCGATAATTTTCAATTCAAGAAATATGCTATCGGTTACTATTTCTGATAGCTGCTATTAGGGGATAATCACTATATCTGTTATGAGTGGATATCAATGATAGTTATTATAAGTGATAACTTTCAATTTGAAAGGTGTGTGTTATTAGTTTGATGGAAGCATGTGCTATGACAGACAAATTTAGAATTCTAAAAAAAAAATTATAAGTAGGTTTGTCAATATTTGCTATATTTACAAATATTTTAAAATTGGGATATATATTAAAAAAAAAGTTATAAGTAGGTTTGTCAATATATGTTATAAATTTTCTTAAATTTCTCAACCAAACATAACCAAAATTTCATAAAACTTAAAATGTTAAAATACCAGTTATCTAAGACCTTTGTTGCTTTAAACAAAGAAAACATTCCTAAAAAATATTAAGAGTTCACAAATTCATCCTATCCAAAAAGAAAGATATATGTATATATACGCACAGAAATCGCAATTCTACAAAAAGAAATACATTGAAATTAAACAGATTTGATTTCCTTATTAAAAAATCCACTAAATGTTTGTTAAAAAAATGTACTAAATAAATTTATAGTTAATTTTCATAAATGTAACAAAATATCAAAATATTTACAGCTTGTGAAACAAAAACAAAAGACTCATGAAGCAGGTAAAATATTTTCATAAATTTCAAATTTGCTTTTGATATTGCAGACGATTCATCACTACTTCTCTTTCTTCTTCTTCTTCTTTGTGATTTATTCATCTTCTCTTCCAGATTTCTTCAGCTCCTCTTTCAGATTTCTTCAGCTCCTCTTCCAGATTTTCTTTCTTCTATTTTATTCATCTTCTCTTTCTTTCTTCGAGCTCCTCTTCTAGAGTTATCAAGATTGTTTAAATATCACTTTGATATGATCTAAACAATCGCTTACCTAGTCAACACGATTGTTTAGCATGGTTAACACGATCATTTAGGTTTGAAGCTCTTTTCTCATCGTTTAAAAATAACTACGTGATCGTATGGATATGATCTACACGATCTTTTAACATGGTCAACACAATCATTTAGATTTGAAGCCCTTTTTTCATTGTTTTAAAAGAACTACACGATCATGTGAATATGATCCACATGATTGATTACTATAGTCAACACAATCTTTTAGGGTGGTCAACACCATGTTTAGATTTGAAGCATTTTTTTTATTATTTAAAAAAAAACTACATGATTGTGTGGATATGATCTAAACGATCACTTACCATAGACAAACACGATCTTTTAGATTTGAAACATTTTTTCCATTGTTAAAAAGAACTACACGATTGTGTTGATACTACCTACATGATCGTTTATCATTTCTTACACGATTGCGTATCATGTTTGTTTAGAAGAATAATTACACGCGCACGTGTGATCCGATTAATCGCGTGTTCTTTGGGATATTTTTGGTATATTCCATTGTAGGTTGTTGACTTTTTCTATTTTCAAAATTGTTTTATACAATGTAAATTTTTACTGATTTGTTATATTTTTTAAAAAACCCTCAAATTTATCCCTATTTAATTAATTCTTTTTTCTAGATCTACCAAATTGAAAGAAATATAGAAAAGGAAGACATGTAACTCGAATAATAAAGATTAAATTAATTTTTAAAAAAAATACCCTTGAACTTTGTAATATGTATCAAACATATTTCTAAACTTCCAATAGTTTCAAAAATGCTCTTAAAATTTAAAATAGGGTTAAAAGATACCCTTATGGATAGTTTTAAATGAAAATAGTTAAGGTTTTGTTAAAAAAACATCTTTGAACTATTGAAAAAGTTTCATAAATACCCTTGAGCTTAAAAAGAGTCCAAAAATACTTTGATTGATCCAAATTTTATACCAATTTTCTCACCAACCAAAATAAAAATCTAAAATGTAAGTTCAAATTATAGTATTAAATTTATTTAACTATTAGCATACAATGATAGATCATGAACACAACTAATCTCTATAATTATTGTTGTAATTAAGATATAGTTAATTGTCAAATAAAAAATGAATTGGACTATTAACACACAATGATAGGTAGATTGATCGATCTGTGTGATTTTTTTATTTGACTAATAGTTGTTTTAGTATGTTTTAAGGAGAAATTTTTATTTCAAAACTGTGTGATTTTGTGAAAGTTTATTTTTGAACCAAGGCTTAAAATATCGATGTTATTGATGAATATATCAAAGTCTTTGTTTTACCGTAATTTCAATTTCGATGGATATTTCTGAAAGAATTATAAATATCTAAAAAAATAAATTTAAATTATTAAATACATATTTTATTATTTTCAAATAAGTAAACATATATCTATGATTAAATTATTTTTATGTTTATTTTTGAAATTCATGAAAAATTTTAAAATTTAATGGAAATATCCATTCATCCTTTTATCGAAATTGAACCCATTCATCTTAGTTGACAATACACTATTATTAGTTTGTTTAAAGAATGTAATTTATGTTTAAAAATGGGTTTTTTTTAAAAAAATAAAATAAAACGGAAAAGTATTTACACAGTATAAAACAATTTCAAAAACGAAAAAAGTCCACAGACCCATAATGGAAAATACAAAAAATGTCACACTATTCTTTTCTACATGATCGTTTAGATTTATTTGGAGCCAAATCTACACGATTTTTTTTCAATATTTTTTTGTACATGATCGTTTAAACGATTGGACAGCCAAATCTAAACGATTTTTTCATAATTTTTTGGTACACGATTGTTTAGATTTGATCGTTTAAATTTGAGTAGTCAAATCTCAATGATTTTTTTCAAGATTTTTTGTTACATGATCATTTATATTTGAAAAACGATTGTTTATATTTGAAAAACGATCGCTTAGATTTGGTACACGATCATTTATATTTGAAACGCGATTGTTTAGATTTGATCATTTAAAATTGGCTACCCAAATTTGAATGATTTTTTAAGATTGTTTGTACACGATCGGTTAGATTTGGCTATACAATATACAACGATTTTTTTTCACGATCTTTTATATTTAGATCAACCAAAAAACAATTTGAAAAAAAAATAGATATTTTATATTTGGTACACGATCTTGAACCAAATAACAGTTTGAAAAAAATAAAAGAAAAACTGCAGAAGAAGAAGAGAAAAATATGATGGAAAGAAAAAAAATCACAGAAGAGGAAGAGAAGAAAGACAATGAAAAGGAAGGGCAAACCTGAAATATTTTTAAAAAAAAGGCCAATTTCATTTTGTTACACAGGCCATAAATATTTTACCGATTTGTTATTATTATGAAAATTAACCTTTAAAAATTGGTTAAATTGCTAATTTAGTCTCCATGGTTTTGAGAAAGTTAGATTTTAGTCACTATAGTTTGATAAAAATCTTATTTGTAAACTTTATGGTTTTAAAAACCTTCCTAAATAGTCCCTACGAATGTGACTATTTTATATGATTTGAGGACAAAACTTACAAACCTAAAAGATTTAAAAGATTATTGTAATAATTAATATGATTGGGGTTTTTTTAAAAAAATAGAACAAAGTGCAAAAATATTTGCACTGTATAAAACAATTTTGAAAAAGGAAAAAGCCCACAAGAGCATAGTGCAAAATACCAAAAATATCCTAGTCAACAGATGATTAATCGGCTACACGTGCGCAAGATATTTTCTTCAACAAAATCATGATACACGATCGTATTAGTGAAACACGAACGTGTAGATAATTTTAAACGATGACGAAAAAGCTCCAAATTTAAACAATCGGATAACAAGTTCTAAACGATGGCGAGAAAGCTTCAGATATAAAGGATTCAGATTATACAAGATCATGTCGATAATGATACCCGATCATGTAATATAGTTTAGGCGATGAGAAAAAGGCTTGACATATAAACGATCATTTAACATATCCTGAACGATCGTTGGACATGTATGCATGATCGTTTATGTAAGGATAAACAATCGTTTTGGAAAGTTGAATAAAAGACAAGCCAAATTACGCATATTTATAAAAATATCATTCAAATCAACACGATATAAAATGGCGAACCCTCTTCTTCAGACTTTTTCTCTTCTTCACACTGATTCGTCTTCTTCACACCATTTTTGTCGTACGTTTTCTTCTTCAATCATTCATTTTCATCTACCTTCTTTCTAAATTCTTCTTCGTTTTGTTCTTCCACATTCTATTCTCGATCTATCTTCCAAAATTACTTTTCTGATATTTCGTTTGTTGGTTAATATTTTGGTTCCACAACCAAATCTGTCTTCGTCTATCTCCATCTAACTTCATCTATCTACATTTATCTCCAATACAAAAAGGTTTGAATGTATCTTCATTTGATTTAATTTAATTACTCTTATTCTATGTAACTTAACCCTATTTTTTTTTTATAAATAGATGGTGAGCAAAAAGAAAACAACATCAATTAGTAACACCATCGAATCTAAATGAAAGGCAGAAGAAAAACAAATGAAGAATGAAAAAGAACTGAAGGTAATAAAATAGAATGTCGATGTCTGTATGCATAATGTTCTATCTTTATCTATCTTTGTCTATCTTTGCTCTACTTTTGTAAATGTCTATCTGTATAGTGCTCTATCTTGATCTATCTTTGTCAATGTCTATCTGTTAGCACTAGCTCTTGATTTATAACATATTGTTCATTATATCTTTTCCAAATATCAAACACCATCCAAATGACTTAATTATGGAAGATGAATACAAAAATCTTAGAATTGTTGTATACTGCATTTTAGAAACATTGAATCTAATCAAAACAAGTATAGACCAAAAAAATTCTTTTAGAATTTTAAACAGCCCTTTTGACCACTTCCTCAACATTAAAATGGACAAAATACCAACACAATTCCTGAATTATTTAATAAGGAAGCAATGTCATACAAAAAAGTTCAATGTTCTTTCTTTTAACTTTAATGGACATATAACAGAATTTGAGTTGAAAGAATTCACTTTGGTCACTAGATTAAAAGAGAATGCTTTTAAAAATAGCCTTTTCCCTCACGATGACTTTATAACTAGAAGAGATATAGAAAGAACTTTTAAAGCACTACGTAATGAGGAAGACTCATGAAAGAAAAATTAGTTAATCTCAATATCTTAGAATCCTTTTTAATTTCCAAGCAACAACACAACCACGTCAATCTTCAACGTCTAGACATATTGGATCATGAAGAAACCTTCAAAGATAATCCATGGAAAAGATTTGTTGGAATAAATAGTTAATTATTTGTGTTTCTTCATGAATGGATGCATCATAAGAAGATTGTTTGTGTTTTTTCATTAATGGATGCATCATGAGTGGATGCATCACTTCATGAAAAATACTATAACTAAATTATAGAAAAATATATGACTTTTCGAATGGGCACAAATAAGTCTATAAATAAGGTCCTTTTCTACACTTCAAGAATATGGACTTTTCGCGACGCATAAAACGATGTCGCTTAAACCTGCGTCGGTGTAAATCCACCTTTCACGACATCGAGAGCGACACGTTGCCGTACAGGCCCTTCTGCGATGCATAGCTACCTCACGTCGTAGTATAGTTAATAAATAAAATATGATAGGACCTTTTCACCACGTCGTGAGGCCCCACGTCGTGATTCGTGATAAATCGCGATGTGGCACGATCCACGTCACAAAAAATTGGAGATTTGAATTCGATTGTTAAACTTTCTGCGACGTCGTGAGGCCTCACGTCGTCGATTTGTGATAAATTGCGATGTGGCTTGTTCCACGTTGTAGAAAAATTGGAGATATTTAGCGACGTGATATCGCAGAAAGTTGGCACGGATATCCAACGGTTACGCTTTTTGCAATATCGGCAACGTCACGTCA
>JBBPDI010000023.1:25092148-25109642 GCA_037974545.1 Cucumis variabilis | reverse complement strand
ATCGACATAGACTCGCCGAAATGGAATCGGCTCCGGCGGCGGCTGATAAGAGAACGTCAGCACCCCATACATTGCAATGAAGATAGACTCCTGTCGCTATGTGAATGGGAGTCGGTGACGTGCAGATTGATGGAGTTATATATGAGAGGAAAGAAGCAAGTACGAGCTTGGGGACACTGCCAGCAACGTTTCGAGGCAGCCGGCACGCCCGTTTTATGTCCTAACCTTGAACTATGATGTATTTCTAAAGATATTAGTAAGTTTGTGGGATGCAATCACTCAAAGTTGATGTGTCTTTTCAAATCTATATTTTATTCCCAAAGTCTGCAAAATGTACAGTTAAACAATTGACAGGTTCTTTCAATTAACTATTTAGCAAAAACTAAAATGGGTTAGCATTGACCACTTGGTATTTCAATTCGTCTTCAAATTTCATTTTTAGGGAGAAGAGTTTGATTGTTTTAGTTTTCTTAGAATAAATTTTATTCTTCAAGTTTTTTATTATTTTAAGAGATTGAATTTCAAAAGTTTTGGTTCTATGTCCGCATGTATATTTGTGTCTAAGTTTGTGGTCTCGATAGTAAGACGCAAGGAAGCATAGTAAGATCGTTAGTCATGAGTAATCTACCTTAGCACATTCAGTCACAGATTCTTAATCCAATAAATTTTATTAATAGAACTAATAGAATTTTTTAAAAATAAACATTTCTAGAACGATAACTTAAAATTCTTCAAAAGTCTAATTTCGTGAAGAAAATTGTCTTCTAAATCTTCTTTCAAAGAATTTTCTCAAAAAAAAAACAGAGGAGCAACATATTGTTTCCTCTAATACAAACGATATTACAAATAAATCAATTTGAATTGCAAATACAAATAAATCAATTTGAATTACAAAAATAGAAAATGACTTTTTCAATTGGAGAATTTTCAAACTTGATTCAAAGACAATTTACTTTCAAAATACTTTTAATTTCAAAGAAAATCTACGTGTCACTACCAAAAGTAAAGGTTCGTCCAACGCACACATGCGTTGGTAAATTCACCAAAACACGTCGAAAATACCTATCCCGACACCAAAACCAACGTCGGAAGAACGTCGACATGCAGCATCGAGATTGGCAAAATCAACTCGCAAAAACGTTTGCCCGACGGGGCTTCGTCGACTCGCGCTAAAAGGCAAGGAAAGCTTGGTCCGACGTATGGTCAAATTGTAGGCAATATGTGTCCATGCCGACGTGTTTTGTGCATCGGGAAAACATTTTTGTAATATTTTTTAATATGTTATTATTTAATTTTTCACTATTGGGATCGAATTCGATTTAAATTCAATCAAATTCTAAAAACAATTAACGTAAAATTAATTAAAATTTTTATTAAAATATAAAATCAAAATTATATTAAAATTAATTTAAATATTAAAAAAGTACATGTCTGTAGGTTCAGAAACTACATGAATATTAAAAACTAAAAACATTGCCTCAGCATAATTACCTAATATGATCATAGGGTCATGAACAGAATGTGCAAAGAGGAAAGTTTAACATTATTACGAGTTGCATCGAAAAAAATATGAGGTTGCTTCAAACCGAAACGGCCCTTGCTTTAATGGTTCCAAAAAATTGATTGAAAAAAGAGGAGCAGAAAATGATGAAATCGAGAACCGAATAGGTAAGCCATAGAAAGTTCCCTACTTGGACTGTCTAAATTATGTGTCTGGTTTAAACCTCGAGCCCATTTGCAAACCACTGTACTAAATGTTAAAGAAAAATGCAAAACCATGGTCTGACAAACATGTCCAAACTATTCAAAAAATTAAGTCTTTAGTCAAATCAATCCTTTGTCGCAGTCTCATTAATTCAAAAGCAAACTTTATTGTTGAAATAATGCCTTCGATATAGGATATAGAGGAATCCTCAAACAATGTCTAGATAAGACCGAGTTAATAATTCGATTCCACTCAAGAACTTGGCACGATACACAAAAAAAATACTCAACGATAAAAAAAAATACTAACAATAGTTCTCTGTGTTCAAAATTTTCAAGGAGAACTAATCAATAAAAAATTCATTATCAAAACATATACAAGAGCTTCAAAATTCGTGTTAGAAAAAAATGTAAAAAATCTTGTTTCAAAACAAATTTTTGCCAGATGGCAAGTCATACTGTCTTGCTTTGATTTCGAGGTTGTGCCTATAAAAGGAGAACAAAATCCTCTAAAAACTTCAAAACTTTCTTGAAGAAAAATGAGTTCGAAAAAGGAAAGTGCCAGAGGAAGAGTAAACTCTACCTCTTCAAAGGGCAACCACCCATTTTCTTCTTCAAACTCTGCACCCTTACCTATGAGAGCAGACCAATATGCTATGGATATAGGGTGTAATAATATGTATAAATACCTGTTATTACAACCTATTTTATTAGAACAATGAGGTCAAAATGCATAAGAAGATTATCAGAACGCATAACTTATGTTGCAAATACATAAGTATTTAGAAATACATATTACATAAGTATTATGTCTGCTTTAGTGATTTCCATGTATTAACGCATGATGATTAGAAAAGAAGAAACTAGTGAATCGAAAGAGATATTTCGCGCAAATGCTACATGATGGAAGCTCGTTCGATGATTAATACCTCTAGGCAAGGAACCACATCACCACGTAAGGACGATTCACTAGACGACAAAAATGGTAGTTGAAGTTGATGTAACTTTACAAGGTTGCAACCGGTGCTGACAATCTTAGAAGAACAGAAGTTTACCACCGAAAGTTGTCTATAAAAAGACTTCATCCCCACTAAGCCAGAGGAGGCCTATATGGGCCAAGGTCTAGAGAGAAGCGCAGAAAGGAATATTCTTTCCGCCGGCTATAAAGTGTTTCTTCTTCTTATTGGGTGAGACTATAAGTGAGAGCTTAAAGCCTGAACAAAGAGAAGTTCATCTCTCTTGTTCCCCTAACTTGTATTTTTTTCCTTTCTTCTGTTTTCCATATTTTTATTCTCTTCATATTGTACCATGGCCAAAGGCCTACATTCTTTATATATATTACACGTTTATACCTTTTCAATCCATCATATCTCTACTTTCCATCAGTCAATGTGTTATTGCTAGTTTAGGTTGTTGATAGGTTTTAATAGGAAGCTTTGCTTATCAGTCTTATCACGTTAGTTGAGTTATTCTCATCGCTTGGCCAGTGTAAGTCGTCAATTACTCGAGAGGGTAAGTTGAAGGACATGGCTAATGCGCGCAAGGAAGAGTTTCTTCCTTTGTGAGACAACTTCCATCATTTGTATCTCGAAAGGTGAACAAGTATAGGCACTAGGCACCAAGAGGTTGCTGCCCTTAATCGCGAAGTTCTATACAACTCATAAGTGAACTCTTCCAAATATATCTTATCTAATCACTCTTAGTCATGTGGATCCCGAAAGGTGACCATGTGTGGCATTTAATGACTCTAAGAGAAGCACACCTTAATCATAAGATGGTTGAGTAAGTTATATCGCATTAAAGCTATCGCCTTACTTAATCGTGTTATAATGCATAGACATTCTTTCACACTTTCTCACATACAAGTTAGTTCACATGTTCATCTCGCATCCATTCACACCTCTTTATAGATTCTATAGGCACATGTAATTAAGTAGTCTTATTTCCAGTTCTTATTCTTTTATATGTTAATTGTTTATTCTTTTATACCACCTAATTGAAAAGTAGATTCTAGAACTAAAATCTTATATCAATTCCCTATGTTCGACTCTCGATCATCCAAATAAACCTATTGTTTTGCTTATACTTGAACAAGTAGTAGGAAAACTTGTACTTAACGAGGACTTTGTAGTCATGCGATGAAGAGGTACAGAGTGAGTAATTCGTATACAATGATCATGACCAATGACTTATCGAATAGACACACTAAGAGAGAACTTACCTCGCATACTCAAAACTCCACAAACCAAAGGTTTACCATAGTAACTTAATCCAAATCAAGATCGTTCAACATATAGATTGGATCTCCCACAAAGTTATCAACTCCACCTAGGTCTTCGGCCAATCTCATTCGTCCTTCTGGCAGAGCCGTTCAAATGAGGCCTCTTGCCTTTCCTTCATCCAATAGGGCTACTAGTTATTCTTAAGTTGTCACTCCCGTTAAATGGTTTTCGCCAAGACCCGAGATCAAAACTTATTTTCAAAAACCGATTGTGGTCAATCCTATCATAGAACCCAAATATCATAGTCTCACTCCAGATGAGATAGTTTAAAAAAAAATTCCTTGAGGACTTCAACTTCCTTCTAAAAGTCCTAAAAAAACAAGAAAATTCTATGAGTTTATTTTAGTAGACACCAAGTCTGTGAAAATAACTCATGTTCCAAATAAAAATAATCCTTAAAAAATTGCTTACTTAAATTAAATTTTTTTTAAGCAATCAATCCAACTCATTTGAATCAAGGAATTTTTACAGAAAAATTATTTCAAAGCCTTTTGTTCTTCAATCTTACTCTTACCAAGATTACATCAAAGCTTGATTTAGAGTATTCTAGTTTTCAAATAGAAACCATTCATGGTTCGTTTCTTTTTGCCAAAACGCCTAAAAAATCAATTTTCCTTTTTGGTTCATTCAATGATGGAATACTTTTGATCTTACAGACTACATTCTACCAACAACAATTCAAGAATCTTATTTTTATTCTTCAAGAAAAATTCAAAAGAATTTATTCCATAATTCGATAAGATTCTGCCTTTATTTTCAAATTCAATGAATATTTTGCTATTGCTTCAATACATCATCATATCCTCAATACAAAATGTTAGTAAAAAATCTCAAGATCTAATAGTGGGAAAAATATAATTTTCAGCATGCCACCATTAAATATATAAAAGAATGGTTCATAGAGAATGATTATCTACAAGACCTTGATCAAAGAAAGAACGTCGAGTTTTTGCATGATAAATCAAAACTTCATGTAGCACTTGCTCAGGTCACAACTGATGCAGACTTTCGAAGATATTACCAACAATAGTAAATGCTTCTTCATCATCAAAACCAACATCTTCCTCTATACAAGAAGACGAGGAGCAAGCATATCCAGAATACGATTTGGACTACACACTTCTCGACTCAAAGCCTATGTAAGCTCCAAATCTAGGATTCTTGACTCACAGCCTATGTGAGCTTCGAAGGCATATACCTATTTCAAAAGAAAAATAGGTTTAATAATAGTCTTCTAAAAGAAGATTACTATTCAAATTATTATATAAAAATTAATTTTTTTTAAAAAAATGTAATATATATCCTCATCTCTAGTGTAATTGATGAGTAAACTTTGTAAACGTTCTAGTTTACTCTATAAATATTGTTCTGTCATCCAAAAATCCATAAAAAATTGAAGGCAATAAACGCAAATAAAGATCAAGTCCAAGAGCTAAAATAAAATTGTGTATTTTGTTGGAATTTTTATCCTATAACTCGTAGATTGAAAATGTAATTTATTGTCCGTTATTAATAAAGAGTTATTATTATAATTTCAACAAATGTTATTGATTATATTATTCGTTTTGTCTTAATAGCCCAAATCCACTAAACTAACATCCTAAGTTGTTTGATGAGTCTTGAATAGTATGTAAAGACATATATGGATCAATGTTCGAGATCAACTTAAATGGTCTATAGTATAGGGATAAGGTTGGGTACCTTATCTTAGTAACACTATGTATACGACTCACTTTGTATTTGATACAAGTGCAATGATCCAACGTGTTCGTGTAAGTGACATGCGAGTGAGGATATCCTATGCAATGAATTTGCATAAGACTGGACCATGAAATAATAACCACTAGATGTAACTTTGTTAACTAGTTAGGTTTTTAATTTACTAGGATGACCTAGGTAACTTAGTCTTAATCCTATTCATGAGGGATTCTCTTTGATTTGTATCGGTGAGAGTGGCCAGATTGTCAACTCAATATGCTTATCATTTTGAGGACAAAATTGAACGGAGAGTTGCAAACATAATTACACAAGATGAAATTCACTTCTTCCTTACTTTAGTGTAAGAAGATGAATGTTCCCTTAAATGATGTCTCCGAAAGTTGAACAAATGGTCCTACCCTTTCTATGGCACGAGGGGTTTCTGTTTATCAGTTGTACCATAAATAAATTATTCATTCGAGAAACGCTAGTATTTAAGGACCAGAGGTAACCTAGGAGTAAACTGGTAATTTGACCCAATTGGTGTTACGAACACTCGTGAATGACTAACTTATTGTTATTGGTCTATATCCGTGGATACATAAATATATCTACAGTGAAAAGAGTTCAATTGTGAGTCTTTAGTGGAATGTACATACAGTTAACAAATATTGATTAATGTGGTTAATGAGTTTAGCTAATTAATCTCATATCGTTGTAGCTTCTTATTGTAGGTCCATTAGGTCCCCTTCCTAGCTCTAAAGGGTAATGAGATTTATTTATGTTGGTTGTAATTTGAAATGTTCAAATTTTTTTTGGAAACTAGAATAATGTATCATACATTATAATATAAAGTTTATATTTTAATCAAACTTTGTTATATAAATTTAATTTTGGATATGATTCAAAATTAATTTATGAAATATAAAATATTTGAATGAATTCAAATATTAATTTAATGTAAATTTGATTCATATTAAAATTATTTTTTATGAGATAAATTTATATTTGAATATGATTCAAATTTAATTTAAGTTAAATATAAGATATTTAACTTGGCTATTAATTAATTGGAGAATTAATTAATAGTTTAGTTTAATTTGATTTAATTAAATTAATTTAAAATTATAATATGTTGGAGATATTCATTAAATATGATTTAATTATTAATTAATTAATTAATTAATTAATTAATTAGTTGATTTGAAATTTCTATTAATTTAATATTTTTTAAATTAATAGAATCTCATGATTCTCTCTTACTCTCAAGAAAAGGGTATACGATTAATAGTATACATGATTAATCCTTGGATCAAAGGACATCAAATTTATATTTGTGCCATAAGTGTGTGTTCTCACTTCTTATGTAGATAATGTTAATGTTAATAATAAATAGGTGCGAATAATAAATATATTAATTATAAATGATGTATAATAATGATGTAACTTATTTATTATAAAGAAAAGTTAGATATTAGGTAATATCCATACTGGATGTAAAAGTTTAGATAAGTTTCCAATGATTTTTATTTTGTTTTATATAAATAAATTTAGATTTTAGGATTTTAAATACCATCGAAATCTTATCAGATAAGGGGTCTTATCCTATCTGATTCAATCTTATCTTATTTTTCAAAATCCTATCGAATAAGGGGTATGTCCTATCTGATTCAATCTTATTTTTTAAAATTTTTCTATTTCAATTGTGTTTCAAATCTGGGGTCTATAAATAGACTTCCAAGTTGCAATACAAAACACATCGTAAAATATTATCAAGCTTTAAAACAATAAGCTCCTAATATTTCGACGGCTTCCTTCTTGTAAATTATTGATCCTAATTCTTTTTGTGGTTATTGATAACTTGTAGAAATACAAGTTATTACAACTTTTAAAGTAAAATAATGAAGTCTTATCGCACGAAAAGAGAAGAAAACAGAGGAAAAAAGTAAGCGATTTGATTACTCTACGAGATGCATGACACAAAAGAACCTTATCTCCGTTTTACTATTCTTTAGTGCTCTTATAGCATGAATTCAGGCGAAAAAGAGAGAAACTTGGTGAAGATATGACCACGCGAGAAGACCCATCAATATTTGGGGTGAAAAGAAGACCCGACAATTAAAGCAGTAGTAAACCTAGTGGTTGGCGAGAAATTCAGAAAAAGGACGTTTGCGCAGCCACCAAGTGCAACTTTTTAGAGGTCTTAATGGTGTGCGGCATCCTGTCAACATCATACCCCGTATATAAATAGAGCCTCTCATTCCATAACGAGTGTGCGTAATTTGGCAGAAAAAGCAAGTTTCTCACAACGTTTATCATTCTCCCTTACCTTGAGTTTTAGGTGAGAGCTTAAAACAAAGGAGAGAGAGATTCACCATTCCATTGTTTCCCTCATCTATAGGCAGGAATCGAAGCCAAAGAGTATGAAAGATCAAACTCTGCAGCGTAACCCATCTGTTATATGTCCACTTTCTATTTTTTGTATTATATTGTTTTGTAAGCAAAACTTCATGGTCGAAAGGCCTAAAGTGTTAATTTTGAAAGCAATGCATTTCTTCTTTCATTCTTCCATTTTTCTTATCTTGCCTATGCATATGTAGTTGATTAGTTAAGTAGTAATGAATGATGTATTCAATACTAAGCAAATTATAATGAGTGTTGTAAGAGTTTTGCTCAGTAACTTTGTTCATTCGAGAGAAGGGAAAAAGTAGAGATTGTAATCACGAACCACGTGCTAACCATGTTTAACTAAGCAAGTGGCAATAAGAACGCAACAGTGCATTCTTGTCGCCAAGCTCATCCTCTACATACATTACCGAGAGGTTAATGTGTGTGGCTAATGCACTGAAATGTGTATGTCTTAATTGAGGATTAGTTGTTGTTATTGCATTCAATATGATTAGATATATGCATCGCTTAACTTCTGAAAGGCGAGCAAGTATGGCATTGCACTGAAAAGTTGCTTGCCTTAAAACTTAGTTAAGAGATGTTTGTATTGCCTCGAGGCAGTGAATCATCATTTGTTGTATGAGCAATTCAATCTTCCTTTCTCACCATATATATTGAGTTCATATTCCATCACACCATAACACCATATTCACCTTGCACCGTCAAGCACAATAGTGTAAATAGTTAGGATACTTAGTGTATTTTTCATATAAGTTTATATTGTATAGTGTATACCGTATAAATTAGTATGCGATTAGATAAAGTAAGATCTTGAATTAACTGTGTTTGACCCTAGGCTTACCAGGAGCCTCTCCTCGCTTATACTTAGGCAATGGAAAGGAAAACTTGTGCGACAATGTTTAATTATCATGATAGCAATGCATAAATAGGAATGCATATTTTATCGCATGACCCTATTTAGCCACCTAATAGTCGTAAACTTAAAACCACTCATGTTAAATCCACAAACATTTTATTTGAGAGATTACCACGCATGAACTCTAAACAAAAGTTTTGTCTTTACAATTAGCATTGAGAAATTCGCACAAAACAAAAATATAATTCTACTCCAAGATTTTTTTATGGAAAGCAAATTCCTTTGATACTCATTTCTCACCAACCATAAAACTCAACACATTATGAATCTTCAAAACCCAATAATAATCTCAACAAAATTCCATCCCAAAAATAGAGCTCTAAACACACAACATCTCTCTCACTCTCTGTTTTTCAAAAAATGTCTTGTAATTCACAAACAAAAATTGCCAAGGAAATCCCATTTAACCCCAATTTCAAATCCCATTTGGGCAATCCAATACAAACCACTTATCGAGTTGCCCTCGCTATTCTAACCACTCTCCTTCTCGTAACCGTCGTTTGTTTGGCACAAAACAGAGCATAAGTTTTGGATAATAGCTATGAAACTAGAACATATAAACTAACAAAAGGAGGAGGAAGGAGAGAAATTAAAAATGAATCAAGACGGAGATAGGAAACAAAAAGTGAAAGGGGAAAAAGGATAATGAAGAGGAAAATATAGAGAGAAAGAGGAAAGAGGAAAAGGAAGAGAGGAAAGGGAAAGAGAAAGAAGACAACAAGGATTGAGGAGGAATTATACAGAAAATCGTGGGTAATTACGACAGATTAAGGGGAAGTGTGAAAGGGATTTCGGGGGATTATATTGGAAACCTTAATAGGGTTTCCATAATATGGGCCCCAAACAAGGAGTGGGTTAACCCACTCCAACCCATCTTAGTCTAGGCCCAAACGACTCCTTAGTGGCTACCTAGTGGAAATATTTTAAAGAAAGGATGAGTATTAAGCACCATGAGTAGCTTTATTTGTATACGAAAACAAATTTGGAAATCATTAAATCAATTCAAAGAAGAATAATATAGAGATACGCAATTCAATAATTTAAATCAATAATTTGCAACAAAAAAATTGCACTTTGCAACAATAACTCTTTTATAAACATTTATAAGTTCATAAAACTCATTATTAGTCTTGCACCCTAATCAATGGTCATGTCAATGTGCTTAAACACACAACAAATTCAAACTCCAGTCATACGTACACGCAATAAAGTCTTTTAAAGTTTTGCACTCCAACACATGGTCCTAGATCTGTATGTGAAGGGATGAAAGCCCTTGTGCAGCAGAAGAAAACAGAAAGATCAAAACTCAAATTTAATTTGAATTTAAAAATACTCATACATTGGAAAAAATTAAATACAGAGAACCTATTGTTATAATTAAATCTAGATTAAGCACGAAATTTTAAGAAAAAAATTCAGAGAAGAAATCTTATGAGCGTTGAAGTCTCTAAATCTACCGATTGTCTAATGAAAATCACACACTGTGAAAGTTTTACCGAACACCACCAATTAGAGACCTCCCTATTATTTGAGATGCGAGCTTTTTTTGTGGGATCCAATATTGAATTTGAGATATTTTACTGAGATGGAGAGAAAAATAGACAGGAATTTCTATAACAAATATATAAAACTAGGTTTCACATTTGTCTTTTCCTTCAGCAGATCGAAGACACATATGAAGAGAGAGTAAGGAAACGTGGAATTAACCCACCTTCCATTAAATAACTAAGTTATTTTAATTTAATATAATATAAAATTAAATTAAATTAAAGTTTTTTTTTAAAATATATATATATATATATATATTTACACTTCATAGAAAAAAACTATTAAAAAATAAAATTCATTACATTTGATTTTTCTATGGAGTGTAAATATTTTGTCAATTTTTTTTACAATTTTTCTTAAATAAATGAATATATTAATATAATAAATTAATTAAAGGTTAATTTATATAAATGAAAGTTATGGAAGAAGGTTATGATTAGAGGTTGCGTGTATGTTGGAGTAAAACTCACGACCTTTCTAAAATTACTAAACTTGAAAGAAAACATTTGTGTTTGTACTTAAGCTGACACAAATTCACACACAACTTGATTATAACTTTTTGAGTATAGTGATTCAAAACATTGTTCGAGTTGATCCAAGTGTTCCTATGATTGTACTTCAAGAAACAATGATAAAAAAAATCATTCGGATATAATGTAAAGTGTGTGGCATGTGAAGAGAAAAGATTTGGTCAAAACTTTTGGTGATTGGAAAAAGTCGTATGCAGAGCTTTCATACCGTTGTACATAACAATCTTGGATCACAAGTTAATTCACATTTTATTCCATATGATGTGGCAAATAAGACTATTTTTTATGTGCTTTCTAGGTGTTTGAACTTGCATTTGAAGGCTACAAATATTGTAGACCATTGGTTGAAATAGATAGGGCTCATCTTTATGAAAAGTATACTAAGAAAAAATGTTGACAGTGTTATCTATTGATGCAAATAGATATATATTTCCACTTGCCTTTGCTATTGTTGACGCAAAGGATACATCTAGTTGGTCATGGTTTTTGGCACTACCATGAGTACTTGTTACTAAACAAGATGATTTATGTTTAATTTTTATAGGCATAAAAGCATTCTATCTGTAGCGAACAATGAGAAAATTGGTTGAATGAGCTTAAATACTATCATCGTTAGAGTTTGAGACATGTTGCCAGTAATTTCAATACTACGGACAAATTGAAAGAGTTAAAGTGTCACGTCTCGTCCCGCACGTATCTTAAAACTTGCCATGTGGCACGCGATGCGACCAAAGCAGCTCTGACGCCTCAAATGAAACACTAGAACAATGCTCAACATAAATCCTTTAACTTGGCTTTATCACTTAGACCAACTCAAGCAACTTAATACAAACTTATTACTTAAACATTAGGCAATAAAGAAACATATTCATAAAGCAACATAAAACAACTTCATTTTATTACTTACAAACATGTGATCCAAGCATACATTTATACAATTCTTCAAATACAAGAATTCTAAAATTAAGCTTAAATCACCTTTCACAACTTTTCAACTTTAATTGCCTAGCTTCTCGTCTTACTTTTCCAACCTTGGCCTCAATGTCTGACAACCTGGGGGAAAAACTAAAACATGGGATCCAACAATCTAAGATTAACTAGTTAAACCCTTTTAGATCAAGCTAATCAACATTCGTTAACTAACGGATCATTCCACTAAATTCCTGTAGTTGCACTCCCCTCCCTATACATATATTTGTGTCCATCTAATATAACCATGATCAATAAGTTAATTCTTCACAAGTTGTTCGCAACCTCGGCTGGGTCAAAATATCATTTACCCTCGAGACTACATCTTATTCCTTAAGTTCCACTGATTCACTATTGAACAGTTTGTTTTAGGTCCAACCTATAAATCGAATCCCTCTAGGGTCAATGAGATGGTGGGGCCTCTTGTTCAAATCAGTCATTAAGAGAACAACCTATCTACTAACTCTAAAACAAGTAGGAGTGAATTTCATCTTACACCTTATGTCCATAGTCATCTACCTGGTCTTATCTCTTAAATGAGAGGCTTATTAAGCTAGCGCTGTTGAGCTGCCCTCACCTATGCAGATCTAAGGATAATTTCCTTTGAACAAAATTTCATAGTTAGTTCAATATTAATATTAATTTATCTAGATCATCAATAATCGAAATAGTTAGTTTTATATAGTCAACGGTGTTTTAACTTAAAAGTGATTGTTTCATGGTTCTAGTCTTATGTAAACTCTTTACATATGATGCTCCCACTTCCATTTCTCTACATGAACGATTCAAAATCACATTGTTTGTACTAACTATAAAGCGGGTCGTATCCATAGTGTCCCTAGAATAAGGTGTCTTACCTTATTCATACACTATAAATTGTTTGGGCCATATACTCGAACTTGATTTATGTTTATGTCTCTACATAAAGTTCAAGTCTACATTAGACAGCCTCGAGATCTTAGTTTATTGGATTGAAGATTATAGTATTATATTTTCACTAATAAGTCCTCAATAACCACTTTATTTTATATAATATAATTTAAACTACAATCTATGCGTTTTAGGACATAAATTCCAATACGATCGACATGATGCTCACTTCCTTTCCCTTCCTGATTGGCTTTTATTTCACATGACTTGATAACTTTTCCAGACTCTTGTTCATACTGATAAACATCTCTTTGATATTCAACATCTCCCTCTTAGTTCCTTTTCCATTTGCACTCTAGTTCTTTCTACATCATTGCTCATGATATTTTTAGGACGAAATGTGCTCAAGAAATTGTTCAAAGTATCACACTTTAGGTTTAGGGATTTGAAAACAACACACCATTTTTTGAAGTCGTCGCAATGTTTCTTTTTCGTTCGTCTTGACCAAAATCGTCCTTGAGCTTTTTAGTCTAAGATTCATCCATGTGTAGGTGAATATAGTGAAATCTACCTAGAGATTTTTATGTAGGTTGTGATGAAAATGTCATCACATACAAAAATATATTTATATTTATATCATAATAAAATGTGAAAGACTATTGGATTGCTAAAGAAGTTTCATAACAACTCCCAATAAAAAATTTCCAAGTGTTTGGTTCCTTTCCCACACTCACATTTCATGCTTTCCCAAAAGATCAAGCAAAATAAAATGAATATAGCATTATTATGTTTAGAAATTATGTTTTCCTTATTATTTGCATGCTAGTGAGGCTAATAATTTATGTTTTGGTCATCACTTACGTAATCTCGATGCTAAGTCAATGTTCTCGATCGATTTTCTTTATATTTATCTCGAGATTAATGTAAGGTTTCAAATCATGGTCGAGTTTATAATGATTTCACCCCAAGATTTGGATTGTTTTTATTAATTTTCTGTATGTATTTGCATGATGCCTCATGTATTTGTTAGTTTTGGTGGTAAATGGAAGGAGAATGAGAAAGAATATGTTAGAGGTCAAATGAAAGGGTTGATTGTGTATGTTAGTATAATGTTTGAGGACTTTTTAAGTGAAATTTACATAATTACTAGAATAAATTTAGCAGAGTTCGGTTTGGTTCTAAGATGCTTGTATAATGTGAAGTCTTTTATATATGTTTTTGTTATTAGTAATAAAAAAATCTTCAATTTTTTCTAACTGGTGATGATGTGCCTGAAGTTATGGTTATAGTTTCTAAGGTACCAATAGTAACTCATCAATCTAAGAGTACTTCGACGTCATTTTCTATTCAAATGGCTCAAAATGTTCATTCATCCAAACATGAGCCTAATCTTTAATTTATCCCTGTGTACAATGTCTTGAATGAGGTTTGGGATTTGAGTCTATTGACTAATAATCGTGTGTCCGTTAAAGTTGAGAGACGATCAGGGTGATTGGTTGATAACTGGTAGAAATACAAGTTATTATAGCCTTTTAAGTAGAATAATGAAGCCTTAATGCATAAATTTGGAAGAAAACATGTGGAAAAATAAGAAAATTGATCAAGTTGTGCATTGGAAATCACAAAAGAGTCTTACGCCTATTTAACGTGTTTTAGTGTATTTTTGCAAGATTTTAGGTGAGGTGAAGAACAACCCGACAATAAAATGTTAGGTGAAGACGATGTGCGCAAACAACCAGGTGACCACTATAAAGCTAATAAAGAACTTTTGTGGCACCAACTCAACTTTATCATAATTAATTAGAGACCATGTTGCCCATATTGCCCTGTCATATCACAAATTGCCTATAAATAGGGCCTTTTTCTTCATTGGTTATGTGCAAATTTTGGCAAAAAAAAAATATATTACAGAGAACAAGATCATTTCCTCCATTTCTTTCTCTATTTTAGTTAAGAGTCTAAAAAATAGAGAGAGTTCCTTAACCATCTTCCCCTCGGTTTAAAGGCAAAAATCAAAGCCAAAAAGTATGAAAACTCATACTTTGTGGCTTGCCTCATTTTTCTGTGTTCCATTTTATATTTTGTTAACATTAAGTTGTAATATTGACTCCATGGCCTAGAGGCGATCAAAAGCTTTATTTATGCTACTGATGTTTTCATATTCTATGATTCTTCCATTTTCCTTTCTCTATCCATTCATTGCACGTTTAATTAACTGCTTGCATAATGTAGGGTGTTTTAACACTACAGATTCTGGATTGAATGCATTATAAGTTGTGTTTAGCTAAATACGACCATTAATACATTATCTCATTCAAGAGAAAAGATAAAGTATTGGATGTTATCGCTTGACGCGTGATGACCCACATTTCGCTAACCATGCGACGAGGAGATAGTAGCAATACAATATTGTCGTCGAATTTGCCCTTGCATATATCATATAGATGCACAATATGTGTGGCAAAAGCACAGAGAGGTTACTCGCCTTAATAAGAACAAGTTGCTTATAGTGCAAACAAGCAAATGAGATACAAATCATAGATTAACTTTAAGTATTTGGGTCCCAAAAGGCAAGTAAGTATGGAGAAAGCATCGAAAGTTTGCTTATCTTAATTTTGAAGTTAATAGATGATTTGTATTGTCTTGAAATGTTAAAATCTCTTGTTTTACACTTAATTAACTAAATATTCCTACACGTCCACGCCTAAATCACCGAGTTCACGTTTCATTTCATTCCACCACCATGTCCATTGATAATGTGTATAAATACTCATTATTATAGCCTCTTTTATTAGAATAATGAGGTTTAAATGCATAAGAAGATGATTAAAGTGTGTGGTTTACATTGTAAATGCATAAGTATATAGAAATACATCTTACATAAGTATCATGTTTGTTTTACGTGATTGTCATGTTTAAATGCATGATAAGTGGACAAGAAGATAAGAGTAAATCACAGAGGACATCTCGTGCAAAAGTCACCCGATGGTAACTTGTCTGGTGAATAACACCTCCAGGCAAGGAACTCCATCATCATGCGAGAAAGACTCACTAGAAGACAAGAATGGTAATTTGAGTGATGTGACTTCATAGGACCAAAGTTGGCATTGGCAATTTCAGGAGAATAGAAGTTTTCCGCCTGAAGTTGCCTATAAAAGTACTTCGTCTTCACCAAGGAAAAGAGATTTGAATAGACCACAAAGGAGAGCCTACATGGACCAACTGTAGCCTTTATGAACCAAAACCTAGAGGATCGGTGGTAAGGATTAGCCTCACCACCGATTGTACAACAATTCTTCATCTTTTCTGATCAAACTGTAACTCGAAAGCTTAGAGCTTGAGTGGAGAAGAGTCATGTCCCCAATCCCCTAACTTGTATTTCACTTCTTTCTCTTACCATTTTATTATTTCGTTGCATTGTGTTTAGTTATATTGTATACTGGCCAAAAGCCTTCATTCTCAAATACAATGTATATTTATACACTTTTCAATCCATTTATACATCTACTGTTCATCTGTCTTTATGTTATTTATAGTTAGGTCTAGGATGTATTTTTACTAAGTAGTATGTATTTCTAATGTTTAGTGTGTTAGCTGAGCTACATTTTACACTTGACCAGTGTACGTCACGCACCACCCGAGAGGGTGAGTAGCAAAGACATGGCTAGCACACGTAAGGAAGAGTTTTCTCCTCCTTGCAAGAGGACTTCTTTCATTTGTATTTTGAAAGGCAAACAAATGTTGACCAAGATGCCAAGAGGTTGTTCTTAAATGAGAAGCACTCTAAGCAGAATAAATAAGTATTACTAGCTAGATATAAACCATTTGGCCAATCCTAGTCATTTGGATTATGAGAGGTTGTTGTTCTTAAATGAGAAGCACTCTCATCATTAGATCCTCGCATGACACATCCACAAATGAATTTTGCACATATCGCATAAACGAAACAAGAGTACCATTGGTTAGCATAGAATATGTAGAGTCATCAGATGATGATGTTAATGATTATGAGAATATGCATTTGACATGGAGATGCACTAAAAAAGTTTGAGCACTAGAAAATAAGTGAATCTTAGTGATTTTGAGAGCAAAGAACTTGAAACTCGACTGGAATGAGCGCTTAGGTCCTCAAATGTGAAGATGAAGGGTTTTGTTTTGGTAATTGCAAAGTAGCCTCTATTTTGAATTTGAAACGATTATATTAAATCTTGGTGACGATCTCGATTTTTGAGATGACACAAGAAGAAACACCCTGACCACTTTTCAAAAAGTGTGCTATTTTTTAAATGTGAAATCCAAACGCATAATGTTGACAATTTCCAACGTGCCTTGATACCAAATGTTGGGTATCCTTGTTCCTTGCACTCAGAAAACAAACAATACACAAGGAAAAGGACACCAAACTCCACAAAAACATTGTATTAATACTCCCCTTGTGTATAGTATTAAGATGAGAGAAATATAGTTCCAGAATTCCAGCCACAAAGGAAATATAAGATGGAGAAGGAGAACAAAACGGTGGAGAGCAACAGAAAATAGCCCTGGCTATTCAAGAGAGTTGTTGAGTT
>JBBPDI010000023.1:25059532-25078833 GCA_037974545.1 Cucumis variabilis | reverse complement strand
TAAGAGAAATGTAAGAAAGAAAAAATCTCAGAGGCGAAAAGTTATCATATAAGTTTATGTTTATATATATATATTTTTAGAAACAATAAACACAAACGAACCGAGAGTTATCTAACAATTTCAGGTTTTTCGTTTTTAAAACTTAAAAATAAGAAGTTTAGGATAAAATATCCTTTTGGTTCTAAGACTTTTTTGTTTATTTTTTATTTGGTTTATATATTTTAAAATCTAAGACATTTTGGACCTTTTGAAAAAGTGGAGTGTTTTATAAATTAAATTTGAAGAGATGAGTGGTTTTAAAAAAATAAAAAATGTGGTTTTCTTAGCATGTGAGTCATAATAATAATTATTGTTATTTATATATTTAATACTCATGAAATATGAAGACATGGATAGCAAAAAGAAAGAAAAAAAAAATTTCTTAATCATTTTATATTTAATGATTTTTTATTTTTTTTTTACAAATTCATATTTATTTAATTATATACTTAATTATTTTTTACTTAATGATTTTTTGTAATAATTTTATTATTTATAATTTTTTTTATTATGCACCTCCGTATTTTTTAATATGTTTGACAATTTTTTCTAATTTTATTTTATTAGTATATTTTTCTTCTTAATTTATTTAACAACAATGTCCATAGTTATATGTTACAACAAATAATGGATATTAAATGAATAAATCATTAGAGATTAAGAATAAAATTAATTCTGTACATACGTAGTCACTCAACTAACAATATAAATTACTTCGAGGTTACATTGAAGTGAGATACAAAAACACTACCATCAATCTTGGTATTTCTACATTAACTATGCATCATTTTCACTTCGTTTGAGACATTTTCGTCGGTTATGCCCTCTTGTGCAAAAAAAAAAATTACATATTTTTTTCTCTCGCTGACTTGATTATTCTGCCTTTTCCTTTTAATTTAATAATTTCTAAAAAAATTATTATTTTAAACCCATCTTTACCCATACTTCTTCAATTATTTCACTTCTTCGCATTTCACCTCTCATTTCACTTATTTCACCATTATTTCATTACCAACACAAAAACATATAAAATAGTTGAGAAGAGACTAACATGATATTTATTGGAGAGAGGGTTAGACATGTGTCTCTCCTCTCAATTCTTCTTCTATAAAAGCACTATTCCTTTTTCTCTTTTCTCACTATTTTCATCTTACTTCTTCAATTAAAAAAAAAAAACTCTTTTCTTCCATCTACTCTCCTTCCTTCTATTTTATAACTTCCCATTTCTTCTAATTTTTTCACCTTGTCACTTGTTCGAGGTATTCAACAATATATTTTTTTTTATATAAGTTTTATAATTTTTCGTTTTATTATATTTCAAAATAACACTAGTTTACTATCTTTGTACAATTAAAATATCGGCGATATAATTTTACACTTTGATAAGTTCATTAAAAAACTTAAGGTATCAAAATTTATTGTTATTATTGTTATTATTTTCACCCTATTATTGGTATTATTATTATTATTATTCTTTTTGTTTGCAATTCAATAAACATATATTTGATTTCCTCTCCATTTTGTTTAATTATATGATAAATTTGAAGAAGTTGCAACAATAAGAGAAAAAAATAGAAAATGATTTTGTTAATTGACTACAGATAGAGCAAAAAAAAGACCCTAACTTGAACAAAGGAATAATATATTCAACCCAACTTTTTTAATTAAATAATTATGAAAAAATATTTAGGAATTATTTTAAACTTTCAATATTGCAAGCTTTGTTGCAACTTTTACCCTCTCACAAGTTCAAACTTTTGTTAAACAAGTACACAAAATTGAATTTAAAAACATGTATATGTGTGTGTATATATAGAACTTAAATCTAATATATATAGGACATAAAGTAAAGTAGGATAATATCAACAATAACGATTTCAAAGTTTGCCTTCTTAGAAGAAATTTGTTGAATTGATCCCAAGTCACTATTAGTTGTAACACTTTACAGTTTTGTTGTTGTCTGTTTAATATTTTATTACATTTTCCAATAAATTAATTCATTTTATTATAAATTGATAATTTAATTTAGGAATAGTGGATTTAAGAGCAAAACACAATTAGTAATTATTGGAGAAACTTCCCAACACAATTTATGAACCCTTCTTCTTCTTAACGTAGACTAATGATAATTTAACATGCATAATAATTAAAATTAGCAACAATAATTTTAATTATATAGTTTATTTGAAAAATAAAAGTGTTTTTAAGAGAAAATAAAAAAATTAATTATTCTTCTTATTATTATTGTAATTATTGCAACAAAATATATCTCCTTACAATTTTATTTTTGTTAAATATCAGTTATGATTCATTACCTACAATGGACGTTGTAGGATTTCAATGCTACATGAATGGAAATATTATTAATGGGTCATTTGGGATTGAATACGACGTTCCACCATGTTTGCACATAAATGTTCTTCGTCAAATTGAATTCAACCAATTTATTGAGACACTATGTGATGCTTGTCTATAGACAAAAATGATAGGATAGAGATAATATTTAAGTATGATAGTTACATGGCAGAGTCCACGTTCTACATTTCCATCTCTTTACGTAGTGAACTTGACTTATGGTTTATGATGAATAATGTTCCACCCCTTCCACATACAATGAAACTTTATATACTGCTCTTGAGTCGGGTGAAAGTTTCACAATGTATGTTTATCTTATATATTATTATTTGAAAGTTATACAGTATGATTACTCAATGTTCAATAACTTGTTATTCGTCAACGTAATAGGTATGCAATACATAAATTATGAGAAAGACGTGCAAACACACACAATGTTAACACCTACGATCATCGGACAGGTTTGTGCGATATAACATCTACGTATAATTAATCTGTTAACACTAAAAGGTGGATCCACACATCGAGTGAAGCTAAGGGAACGGATATGTACATGTAACAAGTGGCAAAGTTGCGGAATCTCATGCTTCCATGCCATTGCAACATGTAGAACTCTTGGTGTGGACTATTTGGGCTACATAGAACATTACTATAAAACTCTTACTAACATGTATAATTCACCTTAGTTTGAGCCTATCCCTGACAAACAGTGTTGGCCCGATCTCAACTTTTCATTCATTTATTCGAATGAGACAACAATACAAAGTGCAGGCAGACCATGCACTTATCAGATACATAACGAGATGGATAGGAGGGACACAACAACTCCCTCACATTGAACTGTTTGCAGACAAGAGGGACATAATTAACGAAAATGTCTCAAACGAGATGGAAATGAGGCATAGTTAATGTAGAAATACCAAGATTGATTTTAGTGTTTTTATATGTCACTTCAATGTAATCTCGACGTAATTTCTATTATTATTTTGAATGACCACGTATGTACGAAATTAATTTTATTTTTAATCTCTAATGGTTTGTTCATTTAACATCCATTATTTGTTGTAACATATAACTATGTATATTGTTATTAAATAAATTGAGAAGAAAAACATACTACGGAAGTGCATAATAAAAAAATTATGAACAATAAATTATTACAAAAATCATTAAGTAAAAAATAAATGAGTATATAATTATTAATATATAATTAAATACATATGAATTTGTAAAAAAAATTAAAAAATCATTAAATATATAATAATTAAGAAATAAATAAATAAATATATATATATATATATATTTGTCCTTTGCTATCAATCTTTTCATATTTCATGATAATATATAAAATAATGACAATAATTATGACTTGATCAAGAAAATCAATCTTTTCATCCAATTTGTTTTAAAAACATCCACTTCTTTAAATTTAATTTATAAAACACCATAGCTTTTCAAAAGGTCCAATAATGTCCATTGTCCAATTTTAGTTTTTGAGATAACAAAATCCTTTGTAAAAGCTGACTAGGATGATAGACTACCGTTTTTAAGAAAACAAAAATAATAAAAGAAAAAGATAAAAAGACACTTTTTTTAATCTAATAAATATTTTTAATATTTCCCACCGCTTTCTTTTTCTTCCTCTACCTCTCCTCTCCTCTCTTCTCTCTCATCTTTTCTCTCCTCCATCTCCATGTATTCTAACAAGGTTTATACTAAACATACAACCAAACTAACAAGGAACACATGGCAAGGGGATTCGGATACTACGGCCGGTCTTTCTTTCTTTCTTTCTTTCTTTTTTTTCTTTTTGTCAGATTTGCTCTTAAGCTGTAAAAAATGTGGACTGCTAGAGAGTGAAGATGGTCATGGCAAAGGGTTTTATTGGGTGATTTTACAACAAAACTTCGTGTTGTTTAGGACTTAGTTTAGTTTGGTGCTCATGTTCGCTCGTACGTCCACACAACAACCCTATAATGAAGAGAAAACAAGCTGCTTTTCTTTACAAGTTGTTAGAGAGAAGAGAGAAGAGGAAGAGGAAGAGGAAGAGGAAATGAGCGGTAGAAAACATTTTTAAAATTATTCTTTTAACTTTGGATTCCAAAAACTGTCAAGTTTCTTTTTCTTTTATTATTTTTGTTTTTATTAAAAGAATAGAATAATCACATCATCAATATATTTTAATTTAAAACTAATCTGGTAGTCATCCTACTCAGCTTTTTGTTAAGTAACCTATGGTTTTATTATTTGAAGGATTAAAATGGAGTTCTATGGTTTTGTTATTTGAAGGATTAAAATGGAGCTCTATTAAAAAATTAGGACAAAAGTGTTGGATTCTCGAACATAAAAACCAAATAGAAATTAAATTAAAAAATTATTGACTAAAATGGTATTTTGTCCAAAAATTTATTAAACGACACCTTAAACAAGACATTATTATCTAACGTGTTCATGTTTATATTGATTGTATACTTGGAAGAGTTTTCAACATAAATGGTCTTATGTTCATTTTTTTTTTACTAAAAAGACCTATTGGAGTTTGTTTTTCCACTGATGTCATTGACTATTTACAATTTAACTCTTGATCCCACGTGCAAAAAAAAAATACATGCATATATATAATTTATTAAAATATAGTGTGGTTTAGACGGCTCAAATAATCTGAACCTATCCAACCATATTATAAGGGTTTGGTTGGATTAGGTTGGGTTGTGTGTGTGTGCGCGCACGCACGCATGTGCGTGTGCGTGTGCACGTGTGCTCGCACCTTATCTCTCTAACTCACCCTCTCCCTTTCGTCTTGGCCTTTCATCTCTGGTGTTCGTTGTCTCCTTCTCAGTTTTGACGTTCATCGTCTTCTTCTTAGGCTTCAATGTTCATTGTCTTCGATTGTCTCTCTTTCTCACTTCGTTCAACTTCAGTCTTCATGTCGTGCCTCATCTCTTTGACTCACCCTCTCCCCTCGATCGTCTCCAGAGTTCACAGTCTCTTTCTTAGTCTTAGACCTCTCAACTCGACAACCTAATCCAACTTATATTTTAAGAATTGGATTGGAAATACTATTCGGATTGCCAACCTAACCAACCCAAAAATATAGGTTAGGTTGGGAATGTGTCACACCCTGCCCAAAATGCCACTTTACGCGACCAGATGGAGGCGTGCCGTCTAGACACTCATCACGTGTCCTCTTCGTGAGATGACGCGCTGAACACCTAGTAAGGAAACAACCTCTTTACTTGTCTCCTTGTGAAGCCTTCGCCTCGAACTTAGACTTACTAATCGCAGCCGAAATTTACAACTTTTATACTTTACACCATCGCCTAGTGATCTTTATATAATACAAATCAATTTTAGCCTTTAGGCAATAAGAACGAATAATAACAGTAATGCAACGAAGTAACATAATTTCTTCTCTTTAACTTAACACTTTACAAAGTTCATGCTTTACAATTACATTCCTTTTCTCGCAAGTCACAAAATTAAAACTCTGCTCTGATCCACTTTTCTTCCTCCACCAGCCAATTATACTCCTTACGACGAGGGAAATTAAAGGTGTAAATACCTCATTCTCATCCATCTCCTTGGTCGCCTAACAACCATTTTAGGGACAACCTTAAGGGATTTCTTTGCCTGACGTAGTTCTTCCAATGACCGAATTTGGCTTGGCCAAGCTTGGTACAACACTTGACGCCTCTTTTGAACTGAGCAGTAGCCCTTGGCGTTAAGGAGTGAAATCCTTACCTACAGACTCCTTAAATGCGAGATGGGATGAAACGACTTGCATGCCACACAAGTTTACATTATATCCCTTCTTTCCCTCCCTCACTTGGCTTCTATGCCTAACACCCATTCCTTACTTGGCTTCAATTCCTGACAACCTGGGGAGAAAAAACTTAAAACGTAGTCAAAGACTTAGTGAGTGATGGGTTTAAGTAATACCTTTTGAGGAAATACAACATTTTTAAATATGATAACCAAAAGGTCATTGCATATGTATTAATTCTCATTGCATCAAAACATAATCACAAGCTTTTATCGCATCAAACACAGCCACAACAATGGCAACAAATCAATGTGATTCAAGTGATCAAAACATTCACTACTCATCATTGGAACATGAGATTCTTCTATCGCCTAGACCTAGGATTCACTTCACCAGTGTCTTGCGATTTTTCTGGAATTTCCACTAGCGCCTCATAATAATCATTACTTTCTCAAACCTAGGATTCAATTTCATTGAATCACCAGCATCTCATCGCTTGAACTTGGGATTCACTTCACCAGCGTCTCATGATGGACTTAGGATTCACTTTCACCAGCGTCTCACATACCATTCCTTGCCTAGATTTGGGATTCACACTCACCAACATCTCATCGCTTATACCTAGGATTCACATTCATCAGCGTCTCGCGATAGACCTGAGATTTCCACTAGCCTCATGCGATCGATCATACCACACCACATCATACAATCAACAACAAGGAATATTAGCTCAGAAGCTTTTCATATAATACACTGTAGCACAATAGTAATAATTCTAAGCAATATACACCAAACATAAGATCATAAGGATTTACAATCATTCGTAAAACATTACTTTTATTGATAAAAGATCATTCAATTATTTACAAGATCATTCTCAAAATACTTGTTTTACTCGTGAAAAATCACTCACAAAAATACTTAGCCCCAACTCTTTCTCCTGTTACTCTTTCAGCTTTCTCTCCTTGTTCAGTGGTTCCCTCAACCAACCTCTTCAATATTCCAAACCTCCTTTTAACAATTCATCATAATGTTAGCATCTCATGCCCTTTTCTTTCGACCTTTGATCCTATTTATAGTGATCTTTTACATCCATGGGTTATTTTCACACTTTACACATGTCACTCTTCTATTTCGCCGCGTTATGTAGCAAACCCAAAACACGTAAGTTGAACGTCAGTGATACGAATAGACACCTTCCTTGAGACGCCAACCTTATCTCCTTGGAAAGCTAAACTTCTTATCGTCTGACTCTCTTCCCGGGAAGCCACAAAATATTTACTTTGTCTCAAGGGTTGTCCAATCATATCATACGAACATTCACCAGTTCAATAGAACACCTACCTCGTCGCGACCATACTTAGGTGCAAGCACTTCTCCCTGCATTACCACACCCAACGCCTAGTTCTTAGCATCCGTCACGTACTCCTTCCTCGCCAACTAATCTCATCGCGTCACTTATTTTAACACGATGTCACTTAGACCCAATTACTTCTTTCTTCACATCACCCTTTCTCCTATCACATCCTTTTTTGCAGAATGTAGGGGTAATCGGGTCGGGTCGGGTTGGGAGACATTCTCAACCCTATCCATATTTTTGGGTTATATGGATTAACAACCCGAATAACCCAGATTTAGTTTCCAACCCAACCTGTAAAATATAGGTTGGATTGTCGGGTTATGTTGTTGTTTTTGTTTTTTCGTTTCTACTTTCTAATGAAAATGGAAGTGAACGGTGCGATTGTGAGAGAGAAGACCGAAGAGGAAGAAGACCGGCCGTCAAAAACGGAGGTGGACGGCGAGATTGTGAGGGAGAAGACGGAAGACTGAGGTAAAATGGAAGAGAAGAATCAAAGACAATGAAAAAGGGTGAGTGGGGCGCAAGAGGATGAAGATTGAAGAGGGAGGAAGACCTAATTTTTAGATTTTATTTTATTAAATAATACATATACATATATATATATATATATATATATATTATAATTCAGATTGGGTTGGGTTGAACCGAATTTTTCAATCCTCCAACCTGAGATCCAACCCAACCTGAAAAAGTTTAATTTTTTTAACCCAACACAACCTATATTTTAACCTAACCCAACCCAACTCTTGTAAAAAATTTTCCCACCCAATCCGTTTACCCCCTAATTTTAGTCTAAATTAATTGAGGATATAGCAAAAACTTATAAAAAATGCAAAAATGTCAAAACTTGACCTCAACACATATTAAACACACGTCTTAAATTACTAAAAAGCCCCATTTATTATCCGTTTCTTCCAATTGTTTCATCTTCACCATTATAGTCCATCCCTAGCGCCATCCTCAAAATCTTCTTCGAGCTGAGGATCCATTTCCATCAATAATTTTCACAATCTTGCAGCTACTTCCTTTTTTTGTTTTCTGTTCTTCCAATCTTTCACGTTGTCAATATTGATACCATGACACAAGCCCTAAGAATTTTCCCACTTTCCATTTGTTATGAATGCCCTAACAATTTGTTTCCAGTCCAAAGCATTTAATTCTCAGACAAATTTCAGCCTGATAGGATTTGAAATCGATGGTGGAATCATATTTTAGGTATGAATATTGGGTTTCTTTCTCTTGAACGTAAGAACCAATAATGTATTCTCTTTATTTATTTATTTATTTTTATTATTATTATTATTTCTATGAACTATATTTTCACTTTGCATCCATAATATCCACACAAAACGGGTATAAATGAGAGAGGATGAAATTGATAGTATTCTGCCTTTATAAATAAAATTTTAGTCCTTTTGGCCATGAGGTTTAAAATAAAATTACAAAACACATATGAATTACAAATGGAAAGAAACTGAAATCCCACTACCACTACGTGTTATCTCTTTGCAGATGAGTGATGGGGTCGCCAATTACATAAAAAGACACTGAAATTTTTAAAAGTAAAAAAAACGAAAAAGGGAAAAATCCCAACTTTGATCTTAGTTTGTCTGACCACCGCCGCCGGTGCTCTTCTTTGGCGGAGGAGCAGGGTTGATTTTACTGTTGCGGGTTCTTCGAGGTGGTCGTGAATGACGACGGGCATTCACAGTCAGTCGTAGACGAGGAGCTTTGGCATTATCATTGTTGTTCTTTTGAAGACATGAACTTGAAGACTCCATTTTTCTTTTTCTCTGTAAACGACTTTGATTATCTCTCTTGATCCTCTAAAACGAGTGTATATGGCTTATGAATCTCTTTGATTCAATAGCTACTGCTTTTTATATTAAATGAGGTTTGTGTTGAACTACTGCTATGCCCTTTTATTTTTTCAACCACTTATTTGTTGAATAAAGAAGTCCGTCCGTGTGTTTGACTTAGCTTAGGGTTGAATACAACTTTTTGAATAATTCTGTTCTACTTTTTTCAGTATAGTTGAGTCCAAAATGCACCAATGTTTGATCAAATCTCAATTCAACGTTCAAACAAAAACATTTCTCATTCCTCCAAATTAATTCAGAGGATGGATATATATCATTGGCAAAATTAAATCTCTAAAATACAGAAGAAAAAAATATATATTAACATTTTCAACTAAATTTTGCATGTTCAACTTAAAACTATTAACTTTATTAAATTTAAATTTAGGGTTTGTTTTGAAATATAGTAAAATAAAGCAATAAAATAAAATAAAATATGGATAGAGGTCATACACTAGTATACTATCATAGTGATAGATGCGATAGACTATGAAATGTTGTTATATTTGTAAATATATATTTAGTTTTTCATTTACAACAAATTTTCTTAAATTTACGTCTAGTTAAAACAGTTAATTATTTTTCATGTTTAAAAACTTGTCCATTAATTTTGGCAAAAGAAAAACAATATATATAAAACTGTCACGACACAAACTCATCATATACATCGATACAAGTCAATATTTTATGTGACGATTTTTTAGCCCAAACTTTAACATCATTAAGTATTATTTTAGTGTGTATCACTTGATACCTTTCTTTTATATTTTAATTTTTTCAGTCAATGTTCTAAAATTTATTAGTGGACGTTTGTTTGGTGATCTGAAATATTGTATTTTTTTTATTTAGTTTCTATACTTTTTTTTTATAGAAATTCCAATAAAAAAATAAATCTTTTAAGATCATTTGAAGCGAAAATTATGTCAGACTATAATAACTACATCCTCACTAACATCCTTAAAAACAAACATTTTGTCAGTCGTATCATTACTTTCACACACGATAGATGAATTTACATCATCTCTACTTATTTCACATCTTCAACAAAAGCATTCATCAACTTCTTCAATTTCAGCCGTATCCCATAAATTTCTATGTTGAATTCTTTGAACTATTTTTCAACCATTACCTAACAAAATACCATCAACATAAAACACATTTTGTGCTAGGGAGGCAAGAATGAAGGGTTTATTTTGATACCAAAAGTCCTATCAAGTATCTATGCTTGTAAAATGATTGTCTTCACGAATTCGATTTCTTCTTGGATTTGTTTCATATCAATCACATCAAAATAGAACAACTTGTTTTCTATCGACATACTTCAATTAATTCATTTCTTTTAAGATACCATAAAAATCATCGATCTTTCATGATCATATCCTCCAAAATCACAAACTCCACTCTTTTGAGCTACGCAACAATCATATCGATCATTTGAATTAAATTGAATACCATTGTACATACAACCACTAAATGAACTAACTCAAATATTAAGGCTGGTTGCTGGCTAATTTTTTTTATTGCATCTAAAGTAAATTAGCAACTCACAATAATCATTAAACGATTATGATAATGGATCTAACATAGAAAGTATATACTCCATTTTCATACGAACTTAGTTTAAGTTTTAACCATTTTAAAATTTTGTTTCACGCTTTTGGTGATCATGAGCTTCGTTTCTATTTTGTGGCTCAATCTCATGTTCATTATCATATCATACCATTAATAAAGAATACAACACTTTCACGATAAAACTTAACTTTTATTTGTGAATATAATTTGACACCTTCTATATGGATCCATGGCATCACAGTTTGTTAGAACACACCAATGAGCATTTTGTAGCTCGTCACGTGATAACTCTTACATTCATAAACCACCGTTTGGATGTGCTTTTTTGTAAAATTATAGTTAGATTTGTTTTTTTGAGGTACTAAGGTTTAATGTCATCATTTTGAATTGGTGGATTGAATTTTATTTTAATTTCATGCAAATACATTGAACAGAAATACATTGAACAGAATTTCAATGCTTCATTTGCTATAAAACACTTTTTGTTATTGAACCTTCAAGACGAGCTTTATTTCTAATATATTCTTTTAATTACTATAGGAATTGAGTTACTTAACATTTCTTCAATGTCAAATGTCAAGTAACCATATACTTGACGTTTGACGTTGTAAAAAACTTCAAGTACTCGACTATTAAATATACTTTGATCATTTGACAAAAGAAAAAAAAAATATAAGGTTATATATTTTCTAACATATTTTTCATGTCAAGTAAGATAGTATACTTGATTCTTTTTGCATGTCATGTAAGATAGTATACTTTATTTTTTTTACATGTCAAGTAAGATAGTATATTAACTCTTTTTACGTGTCAAGTGTCATATAGTATACTTGACTTGTTTTACATGTTACATAATATAGTATACTTGACTCTTTTTTACATGTCAAACCGGTGGATTCTTGACGTTGGTTTTGATTATATTTACTTACTTTTGACATTTTATTTACATCAAATATATGAATAATTGACATGAAAGAATGGTCATGTTATTTAAATCTTTGACATGCTTTTAGCGTCATATTATAGACCTTTTATTAACATTTTAAATATATTGAATTTTTATTTCTCATTTCTCATTTCCTGCATTACATTCATTCCAATAAGATACATTCATCAACAAAATAAATTCTTCAACCAGAAGCATTTTCATTCTTCAATAATAAATCATATATGTACAAAATTTAACATTCAAGAAATACATTTTAATTAGTTCACTCTAGCAACGCAACAAATAAAAGGACAATAGTTTAATATAATAAGTAACCAATAATAACTCCACTCTTCAACAATATGTCATAATATAGTTACACAATTTCAACCCGACGATATTCCAACTAAGCTTTAAAATATGTGGCCTATTCCAAATTTTACAATAATTTTATGTTCTATGTACCCCTACCCAACCCACTTTCTTTGTTTTGTGTTGCTAGATTAATTCACATTGTGGTATACTAAAAACCATATAATTATTAATGACTATGAATAAAACATTTACACAAAAAGTTATGGTATAACCCTATGTTAATCATTTACCAAATTAACAAGAACAACATTCTAAGTACCTATAAGATAAACTGAACCAAAAATTCAGCTCACTCCACTCATAATTCATCCAATTCAAGTTGTGAGTGTGACCTTCTCTTATATTGCCTATTACACTAAGGCGAAATGAAATGTGACACTATTTACCTCTCTCATTCTAAACTCTCACTTAAAGCAGATAAGAAAAGATGGGGATGAAATTGAGCTCATATTCACTAAATTCTCACACTTGAATGAAGGAGGTACACTTGTATTTATAGGTTTGAATTGATGGAACACGGTATGGGTTGCCACATCCTCTGACTTCTGATCATTGCTATGCGGCATTACAACGTCTTTTCCTTCCTTTAATTTATCTAACATTCTCACAAACCACTTTTTTCTTCTAGTGATTCATATTGCCTACGTCAATCTCTTCATCGCTTAATTGGTTGACGCACACATAGGTTGCCTGGTATACTCTTTTTCCAAATTCACTTCTTTTAGTTAAAAACTTGCGTTAAAATAATAAAAACTGTGAAAATAGGCATTTTATCTTTTGCTACTTGCATAACGCCTTTTAATCTATTTTAACGTGTTATCTTCCATTATATCGTCTAAATGCCACATTATTCTACATAAAAGACCGTAATAACTTGTATTTCTACAAGTTATCAAATGTTGCATATATATATAGTCTATGTGTATAAAATATTTAATGTACACATTGTGCATAGTTTAAACGTTGACAACATGGTATTTTGTGTCTATTGACATGTTTTTTTTACATATTATATTTTTAAAAAATTATTGTTTGTTCATAGTTAAGTTTATGGTTTAATTCTTGTTCATATTTACGTTTTTGATTTGTTCTTATTTGATTTATGATCGATTTGTTCTTATGTAATTTATGATCTATGTAGTTTATGGTTTTTTATGATTTATGTTTATAATATAATTATCTGAAGCATGAGTAAAAGTTTGATAATTGTTTTTTACTAGAATGATCTATACGTTTTTATCAATTTATCTAAGCATGTTGTAAAATTAATAAATAGTACAATCTATTTATTTAAATTATATTTAAAATATTGATAGAATTACAACTAATGTTCATTACTTCATAATTTAATTGGTGTATTGTTGTCAATTTGTTATGATATGTATATATGTAAGTTTTGTTTGTAACTTTAATTATTATGTATTAACATATATGTTTTGAACTATTATATATGACCGGTCTCTTTGATTTTTTTTTTTTATTTTATATCTATTGAGCATATTAATCTAAATATAAAAAGAAACACAAAGCAAGATCTCTAACAAGTTTCTCTGTTTACATGTGAAGGAGCTGCTATGACTTAGTGAAAGCCAGTTATTACAACTACTTTGAATTTCAGAAAAATGAATGTGGATTCATGCTCGGGAGGTCAAAATGTTGACTTTCGATTTGAAAAAGTCAAAATTTGATATGTTAATTTCTAAATAGTTTAAATGTATTTAGAGTAGTCTTGGGGTAAAATGGTATTTTGACACAACCAAGGTTATAAACAACCTGTGAATGATTAATTTACTAATCATGGTTATATAAAATGGATACAATTATATCTATAATGAGGAAAGTACAACTACTAGATTTTAGTGGAATGACCCGTTAGATAACGAATTTTGATTAGCTTGGTCTAAAAGAGTTTAGCTAGTTAATCTTAAATCGTTGAAGCTCATGATCTATAGGTCCATTAGGTTTCCCTGCTATCTCATAAGGAATTAACTTAGAACATTTTGTTGGAATAATTCAAATTGTTCGAATTAGATAAAGAGAGAGAAATCGACAAATATTTGTAATATAGGCGTCAGTTATAAGTTTGAGATAGAGTTTTATGTTTAAATGTAATTTAAATATTAAAAATATAAGTACAGATTCATATTCGAAAGCTCAAAATTGATGAAAATGGTTAAAGTTGTAGAAAGTCAAAATGTTGACTTTTTATTTTAAAAATCAAACTTTAACCGTCTTTATATTCAAATGTGATTTGAATTTCAAAAAAATGAATGTGGATTCATGCTCAGGAGGTCGAAATTAGTAAAGATGAATGAAATGGTAAAAAGTCAAAATGTTGACTTTCGATTTGGAAAGGTCAAAGTTTGACTTTGATTTAAATTTCAATTTACCATATTGCCCTTATACTGAGTTAGTGGAAAAATTCAACATTTTGTTGGATAATACTACTAACACTTAGTGAGATAAGTGGCTACATGAGATGTAGAGACCTAACCCACTAATAGTTAGTGGAATGCTAGATGTTAAGATTTGGCAAGCTCATTACAAGCAAATTTGATAGTAAATAGGCTTTATTTCAAATGGAAAAAATTTTCACAATTTTATTTTATAATTTTGGAATTGAAAAGTTACGTAATTCTCTCCATAATCTTAAAATTAAGTTCTTCAATTTTCCATCACACTCTCTATTTTTCTCCATCTTACGGATCCCACAACCCGATTCTAAGTTCATAGAATAGCGGGTCAATACTAGTGGTGGTCTCGGTTTCAAGTTCACCAGAAGATTGTGAGTATTTAGAAACTTCAAAGGTGAGTTTTTTATTTTAACCCTTATTTCTTTTAATTAGGGTAATTTTGATGCCTGTTAATTTCTAAATAGTTTAGATGCATTTAGAGTAAAATTTGATTTTTATTCCGCTGCGCATCTCATTTTTCATCAGTATATACATACATACATATATACATATATACAAATGTATGTTGGATTTTATGTCATAAAACTTATATAGTTAGTAAATGTAATCCATTAATCGTTATTAATGAAGTGTTATTATTTTAATTTCAATAAGTGTTATTAATTATTCTATTAGTTTTGCCTTAATAACGACCTAAATCAAATAAACTAACATCCTAAGCTAACTTACGTGTCTTGAACTGTATGTGGAAACATACAGAGATCTATGTGCAAGATACAACTTAAAGAATATATAGTATAAGAATAAGGGTGAGTACCTTATCCTAGTAACGATATAGATACCACTCACTTTGTAATTGATCCAACATGTTTGTGTAAGTGATATGCTAGTGAGGTATCTTACACAATGAGTTTGCATAAGACTGAATCGCAAAGTAGTAACCACTAGATGTAACTCCATTGACTAGTTTGATTTTTATTTCAGTAGGATGACCTTGGTAACTTAGTCTTAATTATAGTGTATTATGAACTCTTGTTCACGAGGGATTGTGCTTTGATTTGCAATGGTGTGAGTGGTCAATTCGCCAACTCAACAACCTACCAATTTGGTAACAAATCAAGTGGGGAATTGGAAACATAATATTACAAAATGGAATTAACTCCTTGTCGACTTAGGGTAAGTAGATGAGTGTTTGTTTAAATGGTGTGCATGAGACTTGAACAAAGGGTCATGTCCTCTCGTGTCATGTTTATTGGTTGGACCATAAACAAGTTGTTCAATAGAGAAACACCGATATTTAAGGATTAATAAATAACCCAGAGATAAAATGTGTACCGAACTAGTGTTACGCACACTTGTGAATGACTAACTTGCCGTTATTGGCCTAAATCCATGGACACATAAATGTATCTAAAGTGAGAAAAGGTCAGTTCTTAGTCTTCAATGGATTGTACATATAATTAACGATTATTGATTAATGTGGATAATGAGTTTAGCCTTAATCTCATATCATTGTAACTTCTAATCTGTAGACCAATTAGGTCATCTTCCTAGCTCGTAAAGAGTATTGAGGTTATGCATTGAATGTAATTTGAGTTGTTCAAATTTATTTAGGAAATTAATATAATGTATGGTGATACATTATAATATAAAGTTTGTATTTTAATTAAACTTTAATACAAATTTAATTTTAGATTTTAAAATGAATTTATAAGAAAATAAAATATTTGAAAGAGTTCAAATATTAATTTAATGTGGATTAAATTCATATTAAGACTATAGGTAAAAATTTAATATATATACACCTTAAAACTATAGATTATGGGAGAAATATAAATATGAATATGATTTAAATGTGGATTAAATTAAATATAAGATATCTAGATTAATAATAGTTAATTGAAAATTTAATTAATTGTTTAATTTAATTTAATTTTATTTAATTAGATTAGTTAAATTAAAACTATAGGTTTGAGAGAGATTTATGATTTAAATGAAATATTAGTTAAGTATGATTTACTTAAATATTAGTTTAATTAATTAATAATTCTATTTATTTGAGGAAAATTTGTATGAATAGAAAAATATTGAAATTATTTAAAAAACATAGAAAAAAAAGCTTAAATAAGCAATAGACAGTTTGATTAATTTTGCTATATTTTATAAATAGTTTTAATAATTTACTATATTTAAAAATGTTCCTTTATTTATCTTATTTTATTTAATTTAAATTAAAGGGATAACTTCCACATACTTTCTCTGATATGTGGAAATTTCCCACGTTCAATATCTCTGAACGGTTCGACATCTTCTTGGGGATAAATAAAGAACTTGCAAAATAAACGAAGGGTGGTTAGTGATAATTTAGAAGAGTTATGTAAAAAAAAAAAGAAAAAAGAGAAAAAACTCCCTCGATAAATTTCTCGATTTCCAATTTCAATTGATTTTCACTGGCCAAGAACCTAATCGAGATGTTTCCTTCGCAAACCTAAAACCTAAGTTACAGTTTTATTTATTTTATTTGATATTGACAATTTAATAATCTTTCCATTTTATTTGAGAAGTAAAATAAAATAAAGTTCCATTTTAAACTCAAGTAGTGCAAGAATGGAACCTAAAATTGAAATTAAAATCACAAAGAAATGAGAGAAAAAAAGAACAAGCAAGATTGGTATCCCTAGTTAGTTATGTGCGCTCTCCACACATGCCTTTTCGCTTATGTGCCATCCCTAGTCTATTAATTTCTATACATCTTTTAATTAATATTATTAACCATTATTTTTTAATCTATATTAAAAATACAAAACTTCTATCATTCGAAGAAAATACGTGCCCCGCCCCGTACGCAAATCCACCACTATCTAATTTTGTACATCATCTTCTTCATTTTGTTCAAACTAATTGCTCGTGAAACTTATAATTTGAGTCAATTAACTTCTTAAATTTTCATAATTCAATTAATATAAATCATTCATTACAATATCATTTGGAAATCAACTATGTAAATATGTGTATACTTGTTACTTCTTCAAATTTTAATTCTACAAAATGAATTGGTAGAGAGATCCATGCTCTCGATCTTCAAATAAAATTTTGACTTTAATTATTTTTAAGTTTAAAAGTTGGATGGCTACAATTATAAGTTTCATATAAAGTTGTTTCAAACCAAACATAATAAAATATGTAAATTGATGCATATTTAAGTACTGACTTAAAAATCAAACTGAACTTAACCTTATGATAATAGACACGACACTTTACTCTAAGAGTGAATGATTTCATTCCTCATCTCATAATTGTTGTGTAAAAAAAAAGGTAAATTTACATAAACATAGCAAAAGTGTTAAATATTTATAGCTCATATATAACAAGTTAACAAAAGCTCGGGAAGTCAATTACTTTTTCATAAATTTCATATTTGTCCTTGTTGAATTTTGATTATTACGGGACTATTTCTTACTTCTTTTTCTTTTTATTCGCGATTTATTCTTTTCTTCTTCATATTATTAATTCTCCTTTTTTCATATTTCCATTTCTTGTTTGAAATTTATTCATTTCCTCTTCCAAAATTGCTTCCTTCTTCTCCATCTCTCATCTTCTTTTTTCTTCTTGGTACAAGATCTAAATGATATTGATATAAGATCTAAACGATTGTGTACCCTTATCTAAACAATCAGTTCTCTATCCCAGATAGACATAAATAGACCACTATCACTAATAGATCGTTTAGATTTAGTACAAAATCGTTTAGACTGGGTACAAGATCCTTTAGACTAAGTACAACGGTACAAGATCGTTTTTTCACGCGTGTGTGACCAATTAATCGCAAGTATTTTTGTTATTTCACATAGTGGGCTTATGGCCTTTTTCTTTTTAAAAATTTTTATATACGATGCAAATATTTTCGCACTTTGTTATATTTTTTAAATATATATATATATTATTTAGAGGGTTTTTTCAAAAAAAAAATTAACAAACTATTTACATTTCATATAACAAAGTTACTAATAAAATAAAATTTATTACACTTTGTACAAATATTTTGTCAAAAGTTTTATTTTTAAAATTTTTCTTGTTTAGAAGATATTAATTGATATTTATGTAAAAAAATTTATCAAAAATAGGAAAAAAAATATATATTTACCATTTATAGAAGAATTCGATGAAATTTGTACGCTTCGTCAACTTTTAAAGAAAAATATAAATAGTTTCTTTTTAGGTTTTAAAAAATAGAAAAAGTTACAATACTTTAGCAGCCAGCAGGTATAAATATTCTGTAAGATGTTATATTTTCTTTGTACGATTTCCTTTCTTTTTTTCTAATTTCGAAAAAAGTTGTCAGGTAAAAACTGTGGGGTATGAAAAAGAATCAGAGGGTCCAAAATAAACAAATGAAAAAGAAGAATTACCCATATTTTCTCAAAAGGTGGCACCCAGTTCTCGTTAAGTAAGAAGAACGTTAGAAAATTGAAATCGAAAGCACACAATCTTTTCCCTTCTCTCTCTTTTACACTGTACACAAATTTCAGACCGTTGCGAAACCAAATTCCCCTTTTCTTTTCAAACCCCACAAAAACACTAATTATCTCTTCTTCTTCACCTCATTCAAACAAAACCACAAACCTTCCTCACCCTT
>JBBPDI010000023.1:25031202-25052216 GCA_037974545.1 Cucumis variabilis | reverse complement strand
ATGCAAGAATATCACGAAAGCCAAAAAAAACAGCCTAAAGAAAAATAGAAACCAGTACAATAATGGAGAAAAGGGACCTGCAAACAAAAAAACAAAAAAAAACCCAGAAAGGGTTTCTGAAAAAAACGAAAGGTAAAAGTTCAACAGGGCGCAAGGAAACGACGAAGTAACAGTGCCAAAACAGCCACCACTCGGTCATTCCCCTGACTCGTTCAGACCCAGTTCAGAATCAGTAAAGTCCATCATGTTCCAACACGCAAAACCCACAAACAAAGACAGATTGAGAAACAGAAACAGCGGGTGACCAAAGAAGAAAAATGGAAACAGAGCAGGAGGAGCAGAAAGAGAACAGTCCTCAAAAGCGGGGAAAGGGAAGTGAAAAAGGGGATTGAACCGGGCTGGACGAGGTCTTGTGATCGGGATAACCAAGAGAATGAAGCTCGAGGCGATGCCCCTGAAAGCTTTTTTTCTGCAAAACCCAAGAGAGAAAATGAGAGGGGATATGCAGTTGCAGGGAGAGCGTGAAGGAAGCTGAAGAAACCACGCGCAGGGGAGTGGAATGGAAATATGGTGAGAAATGAGATGACGAAACGACAAATCGGATAATATTATTAAATTTAATTTTGTTTTTAGTTTGTGATTTTGTATTTATTTTAGTTTTTTTTTTCTTTTTTAAATAACTTAGAGACTTCGACTAAAACGTAAAGACACTTTTTTTCGTGTGTGTGCGATGGAATTACTAAATTACAAATTTTGAAATTTTGGGTTTTTGAAGTGTTCTGTATTTCTTTTTCTGCCACGTTTATTACGAAGAATGGATTTCAGACTTCGAGTTTCGATTTCTTTTTCTTTTTTTTCCATTTACAAAGTTTGCTTCCTTTTATTTCAAAATTATTAATTATAGATTTGGTTTCTATCTATTTAAATTTTATTGAATAGACCAATCAATTGTTTACAAGTTTTGAGTTAGTTTTATACTTATTTATCATGAAGTTCAAAGTCTTAGAATTGGTAGATAATTTTAAAATATAAATTTGAAAACAAAAGATTAAATTAAAAAGAGTTGTATTTCATGTTTTTCATGGTTGATAGCAAAATTCAGAAACTAGATTCTAATTTAAACAATTCTAAACTATTTGGATTTACCATAGTCTAAAATAAACTATTATTATTTCATTTATGAACATGTTTAAGGTTTTTTCTTTTCTTTTCATACGTGGTAAAATAAATTTAAAAAATTAGGCATATAACACATACTTATTTACTTTTGTAAAAAAAAAAAACAATGGCAACTCATGTAATACACTTGATATACATGTAATACATCACTTATATATATATATATATACTTAATGCACTCAATACACTATGGTATCTATTTCATACACTTGACACTCATATAATATACACTTGATACCCTTATAATAGGTACTTTATAGACATGATATACACATATGATACACGTGACATACACTGGTACACATTTGATATACAATTCATATACCAATTATTTGAATATATATTTATTGTAAAAATACCAACCACAAACACATCCTATTATAACACAAACTATTATAATCTAACTCTAATAATGGAAAATTGTTGAAAATAACATTTAATAGGTTTTGTCTCATAAAACTAGCATCCTTTTTTAAAAATCACTTAAACGTATTTTCTTAATCGGACGAGATCAACCATCGAGATTTTTCTAAATTATTAAAATTTTCCAATTTATCAATTCTTTTTGTTTTTGTTTTTTTTTCGATTCATCTTGGTAGACATTAGATGAGATTATATAAATTTTCAAATCTTTCCAAATTTACGCCAAATCTTAACTTTTTTTTTTAATCTTTTCAAAAGATTTAATGTAATGGCAATTAAGTAAATATGTCTCATGGCATTTTGGTAAATTAAGAAATATGACATTTTTGTAAATGAGTTTGGTCTTTATCAACTTTAAGGTGAAAAAGCCTAAAATGCCATTTAATAGTGAGTTATTTTAGTTATAGGTTATTATGGTTGAATAATAATAAATCCAAATATTTGGTATTTCAAGTGTGTATGAAGGTTTCTATCAAATGTGTACCAAATTTATCAAGTGTCTATTAGACAGATATCAAGTATATATCACCAGTGTGTCAAAGTGGATATCAATAATGTATCAAGTGTGTATCAAGTGTAACATGTATATTAAGTATATCGTATATTATGTGAATTGAGTTTATTTTGTCATGTTTGCAAAAGTAAATAAGTTTGTGCCATGAACCTAATTTTTTAAATTTATTTTGTCAAACATGCTTAACCCCTCTTTTTATCAATGCTTTTTTTTTCAACAAAAGTAATGTTAATAAAAATTCTCATGGATAATTTAAACAATTATTAAAAAAAATGTCAAAGAGCATTCCACTTATGATTATTTTTCTAATTTTTCATTTTTAACGATAGTTTGGGTAGAAGATTCAAACTCTTGAGAATACTATTTTTATGTTAATTAACCTATCGTTATGTTTAGAAAAGTTAAGTATATTTATAGATAAGTAAAATTAATTAGTTGCTATAATTGGTATTTTAAATAGATTTCAATATCTTTTAAATAAAATTAGACAATATGATGATAAAGTTGTGTAACATGTAGATTATTCTAACTTTGAAATTGATGGTAGAAATGTATGTATTTCACTTAAACTATATGGATAATTCACACTATGAAAATTAAGTCGTGTTTATTTCTTGCACACACTACCGATCCAATACTAAAACAAATCAAAACAAACAGATGTCATCATTAATATTTTAAGTCATGTCAATTGTCAATACATTAGATATATATAAGTCGTGTCAATTGTCAATACATTAGATATATATAACTCAATGTTAACGTGAGAATAATTAAGTTCAAATCTTCTGTCATGCATATATGAAGTAAAAAAACCAATATTGAAAATAATTTAAAATATATATAATTTATTAAAATTTAGAATATAGTTCAACAAATAATGTATCAATTATCATTTTAAAATTCACTAACTCAAAATCTCTATTTCTATTGTTATATATTGTCGATGAATTTGGAATAAATGAAATAACACAAAAGCCATGAAAAGATAATAAGAAATAAGAAAAAAAAAAGAGTGAATTTATTTAATCATTCTAATCTTAAATTATTAGAATTATACCAGAACCGTTTCATTCTTACCATAAAAGAAAAATGTAAATTTCATCTCATTCTCCCTAATTCGTTACAATTTTAAAAGAATCTTAATCGTAAATATAAAATCCTAAAGTCAATCTTAAAATTTTCACTTTTTTTTTATTATTCTTAATTCTCTATCTATAGTTTTGGTATCAAAGTCCTATTTTTTGTTTTACAAATATTTTTAAATTATAAATTAGAAATTTATCGTTGTTGTAAGTGATTGTTTTATAATCGTTGTTGTAAGTGAATGTTATATATGTTTTCCTTCGTTCAAAATTTGTCTTCAACCTGTATCACTGCTTAACTATAAAATATTGAAATGATTTCACATTAAAACAAAATATAGATAAGTGACAACAAATGTATATGTTTGTAAACTAATTAATTTAATTGGTTGATTGATATAAACCTCGTTAGGATTATCAAAGCTTAGAGATCAAATTGAATAAAATTAAAGCATTAATAATACACGTGTACTATTTTAAAATATAAAAAACCAAATAAAAAGTAGACTCAATATCTAAAAAAAAAAGATTTGGCTAAATTAGAAATTGAGTCCTTTTTATCAAATTTAATTATTGTGATTTGATAATAACTAACAAATGGTCTCTTGGGTTTGATAGAAATTTGATGGATGGTCTGTATGGCACGGAGTCGTCTTAATCTAAGGCCTGAGGGTGTACATCAGTGTTGGTTTCTGGAGAGAAGTGGGAAAGGGTAACGTTTTGATGGTTGATTTGGATGGATCAGATTAGATTTACAAGAAGTAAACATTATTTAGATAGATGAAAAGCAAATTTATAATCGAACTAAAATAAGTATTTTAGAAAAGTGAAACAGTTTTGATGTTGGAATGATAGAAGATGTTAGAAAATTGAGCAGTAAAAAGGAAAAAGAAGAAAGGTTATTTGATGAAAAAATAAAATAAAAGAGAGAGAGAGAGAGAGAGTGCATGGTTTCATTGTGTTGTGCCGATGCCGTCAAGTCTACGTCGGGTCTGCCACTGGGCGCTCCATTTTTCAAACCCTTTTCTTTCAAAATCATTACTTTCTTTTCTCTAATCTACGCGCTGCGACTACAAGACATCTCTCCAACTCGCCCTTTCAAACCCTTTTTTTAATTTCTAAAGGATTAATTCCCCCTCAAAATGCCACTCTTTGTCGGTGCTTCCAATTGGATTTTCCTTTTCTTTTACATGTTTTTTCCTATTAGCAAAATCCACTTTTATTTCTCCATTTCCCCCCTTTTTTTTCTTTCCTTCTAATAATCCAACAACAAGGGGACATAATTCGATCCACATTTTGTCTTTTCTTTATCTTTCATCGTCTATAAAATTTTGTTACCCATCATACATCCCACGATTGTTTATGATCAGAAGTAACATCTTATTTTTGTTACATATTTCAAATTTTACTTTTTGTGTTTTATGTGCTACACATCTAATTGTTGGGCATTTGTTAGTCCGCGAGCGCAAGCGTGAGCACCTATGGGAAAATGAGAAAGAGCTTGGGAGCAATAAAGTATGGACAAACAGTATTGAGTTGATTGAATCTAAATAATTGTGCAACAACCAAAATGTTGTATATCCTCATGTTTCATTCCATTTCCATGGTAAAATTTTATGTCGTAACAATATTTTTTAAAATTTGATAAAATATTAAAAAGGTAGTTATCCTATCTTGAAAATGTTCTTTGAGAACTATAAAAGGACATTGTAGTTTTGGTTTCAAATAATCCTAATTTGAAGCACTGTGCATACTATACCAACTCTGGCTGTGTGATTGGTGCTTTAAGAGAGTATTTTTTTCGTAACAGGGATCGAGGGAGAATTTTGTAGGAAGGTAATATTTTTTTCACATAACATATATATATTTTTTAATCTGTGGTTTTTCTCCAATGTGAAGTTTCCAGACGTTCTATCCAAGTGACCAATTTAGGTGATCAAGAGATCGAGTTTCAGACATTTCTGTTTTAAACATCCAAAAATCAAACGTCTATTTGTTGTTTTACCGTATTGTCAAGTTCTTGTATCAACAAGTTTAAGACATTTCGTTCTGTTACACAATGACAGGTTCAACTCAAGTTGAATTTTTGTCCATCGATCTCAATTGTCCATTCGATTTAAAGAAGCACACTTCAAGTGGTGGAAACAAAATATGTTATTTTTATTAACTATGAAGAAAGTTGTCACTCCATGCACCAATGAAAAACCAGAAGTCCCAAAACCGATCCAATCAAGGAGCCGTTGACTTTTTGACCCTTAATCTCAAATTAATTAACTTTGATTAATTAATTAATTAATGTTTTGATGATAACAAATCTAAATCTTTTTATTGACAATTTTATTATTTTGAATAGTCCATTAGGAAAAGCTCAGAACAATGATTTTGATGTTTCTTGAATCACCCAAAACTGAGTTCAAATGAAGAAAATATTGCTTAAAGAAGCTTTACGGAAAAATACTCAAGATGGTGACGTGACGGCCAATTAATCAAATTTGAATCAATTAGAGAAAGTCTCTTGGAGTAACACATGTGATTTTTTTTTTTGCTTTTAAAAAGAATAAATTTAATATTATTATTTATCGTCGTGTCTAACTACTAATTTAAAATAAAAGGTGATGAATTTATTTTATTGGGCTTTAAACAAATTATTTTAAAAAGAACATATTATTATATTATTATGTATCTTTGTGTCTAACGATTAGTTTTTAAAAATTACCGTAAACTTATTTTATTGGGATTTAAACAAATTATTTTGAAAAGACATATAATATTATTATGTGTGTTGTGTCTAACGGCTAATTGAGTTTAAATCTCAACCATTCATTTTTCTTTTACTTACATCCAATGACCCAAAATGATTTTGGATTTCAATATCTTTTTCCTCTTTTTAAATTTTTCAATTTTTCCTAAATTTTTAAGGAACTTTATACAACTTTACAATCCTTAAAAAATGCAAAAGGCAACAATTGTTATCATCTAACTCTTTTCTAATTGTTTTTGCATTTAATTTTAATTACATAATCTTATTGGTTGAGTTTGATTGCATGCTCTATTTCATATATATATATTTTTATTAATCTTATTATTTAACATAATTTAACTAAAGTTTTTTTATATTTAATTTAAAAGTTATCTAATTAGTTTAATTTAGTCTTGTTTGTTAAAATGTTTAATTAACCCTATTCACCCCTCTCTAGGATTGCCATACCGGTCCAACAGGAGCCACTCAAAAATTTGGACACCTGAAAGAAAAAGGATTTCATATGTCTAAATCTAATATTAAATGATTTGATTGATGACTTTTAAAACTATTATCGTACATATGATGTTCACAGCGAAAGAAGCATGAGATGCTTTATAGAAGAAGTATGACATTGAAGAGGATGGTTCAAAGAAGTAATCAGTCAATCGATACTTAAGATACTAGATGGCAGATGAAAGATATGTAGAAACACAATCTCATGAACTGCAGAAAATTGCTCATAAAATAATAAGCGAATGTATGGTTTTAGATGAAAAAATTCAAGTTATTATTATTATTATTGACAAATTACTTTCTATGTGGAAGAACTTTAAAAAATCTTAAGGCATAAGACCAAAGGATTCTCCTTGGAAATCTGATAACGAGCTTGAGGATTGAGGAGGAAGCTCGAAAATATAACCAGAAAAAAGAGGTGAATGTCATACCTAGAAGGAATTCCATTGTTGTTTTGAAACTTGGATTGAAGCCAAAAGAAAACAAGATGAAGGTTCAGAAACTGCACCATATCGATGGAGTGAAATTATTCAAATTGTATGTTTTTTTTTAGAACTCCAAACTCTAAGAATACAACTTCACCTTGTAAAGTATTTAAGAATATAAGAAACTAAACTTGTCATATTTTAGAACTTGAGGTGTCTAGCCTATATTAGAATTTCAGATCCTAAAAGAAGAAAGCTTGTGAGTAGGACCTATGAGTGTGTCTTTATAGGATATACAGTAAATATTAAAGATTATAGGCTTTATGACCTAGTAAATCAAATGATTATAGAATCAAATGATCCTAACTTTTTTTAAGATAGATTTCTTTTTAAATCAAGAAATAATGAGGGCTTGAGTTCGAGTATTCTATCTTTAGTTAGAACTTAAACTTCAAATGAGTTGAAAGTAGATCCTCAGTCTAGAAGGAGCTAGCAAGATAATTCTGTTGGGATTTATGTCCTAAAACTTGTAAATATAATTAATTGACTGTTGTTAATAAAGTGTTATTATTGTACACTACAAGAAATCAAATCTCTCCCGACGCAGAAAAAGGTGTCGGTAAAAGCAACATCGGAACAAAGGACCAATCCCCGATGCCTAAAATACATGTCGGTTAAGATAAGTATTCCCGACACCACAGTTCAAGACGTCGGGGTACCCTAAATAAATATTTAATTATCGCATTTTTCCCGACGTCTCTTTGCACAACATCGAGAAAAGTATAGTCATTTCCAACTTCATAAGTAAAACATCGGGAGAGGTGAAAACTATTTCTAACGTCTTACTTATGACGTCGAGAATAAGGAGTGTCTCCCGACGTTTTCGATATGTGTCGGAAATTCTCTTATAAAAACCCACTTCAGTTCTGTAATTCACAGAACTAAAAATGAGAAGGCCGAGAGAGCTGAGAGAGAGATCGAGAAGGAGAGAGATCCACGCCGCTGCTCGTTGTCGTCCTTGTTTGATCGTTCGTCATCACTCTTCATTCTGATAAATGGTTTAGTTTAGTTATTGTTTTGTTTTAGTTAATTAGTTTTAGGTTGTAGGTTTTAGATTTCAAATTAGTTTTAGTATTTAGATTTTGAATTAGATGTAGGTTTTAGTATTGAATTTGAATTTGAAGTGTTGTAAGGATTTTGAATTAGTTGTAGGTTTTAGGAATTTGAATTTGAAGTGTTGAAGTTGATATTGAAGTGTTGAAATTGAATTTGAAGTGTTGAAGTTAAGATTGAAGTTGAGTTTAAATTTCAAAATTTGAATTTGAATTCAATCTGAATTTAGGAATTATATTGAATTCATGGAAGGGTATATTGAAGGGGCGTATATATTGTGGTTTGTAGAAGATGTTGTCCTAAATAATTTGTATGTGGATGAATGTTGTCGGTGAATGTTATTGTTGTGTACATTTTAGTTAAAATTTGATTGAAAAATGTTGCTTTTATAATTTATAGTTCGTTTGTGGTTGAATTGCATTTATATTTGATTTTGTAGGAGTGATTGAATTAGAGTTAGTTTATGTATGAATGTTGTGGAATGTTGTTATTGTTGTGAGATGTTGTTGTATCAATATTTGTGGTTCAACGTGCTACTAAGACTACTAGTTAGTTGAACTAGTACGAACTTGATAAGTTATTGGTTTTATTTAGTAATAAACTTCTCAAAGTTATAAGCTTTTTAGTTCTTTTTTGTTCTTTTTCATTTATGCATATCATTTATCTTTAAAGCTTCATATCTCCATCAATACTAACTCATTTTATGCATATGAACACTTGTTTTGATTCGTTTTTTCATGATCTTTACATCTATTATCATAAAGTTTGCATTTTATTATGCCAAATATAACTTATGTTGTAGGATTATTATGTAGGTTTATAAGAAAACTTAGTATAAAGCATTGGAATGTTATAGAAAGAGTTATGAGATGCTTCAAGAAAACTTATAATCTAGGATTACATTATCAAAAGTTTCTTGCTATCCTAGAAGGTTATAGCAATGCATATTGAAACTTCCTCTCGAACGACTCAAAAGCTATTAGTGGCTATATCTTTGATATAGCAGGTGAAGTTGTTGCTCGAAAATCTAAGAAACAGAATATTTTAGCTTAGTTAACGATTGAGTCCGAAATGATAGCACTAACAATAATTAATGAAAAAGCAAGGTGGCTTCGAAGCTTATTGTATGAGATTTCTATATGTTATAAACTAGTATCGATCATATTGATCCATTGCAATAGTACTGCAACAATTGCAAACATTCAAAACCATTATTATAACAGCAAAAGACGACAAATACGTGGTAAGCATAGTACCATTAGAGAGTTTCTCACTATTGGTGTAGTTATAGTGGATCATGTATAAACTGATCAAAATTTGACAGATCCTTTAATGAAAGGAGCTAGCTAGAGAAAAGGTTTTTAAAACCTCAACAAGAATGAGCATTAATGCCTATAGAAAAATGAATCACTCATGAGAAAAACCCAACTTGTAGACTACAGATCCCAAGAAACAAGTTCAAAAGGTATGACTGATCATAAGTGGTATGGAGAGAGTCATGCTAGAAAATTTAGGAGTTCCATTACCATGATCTAGAGTAATAGCATGAGATAACCTAAAGTAAATGAAAACCCAAGGAGTAACTATGTTGTCGTCCGTTTGGAAGGGTGAGGCATGGCGAGGTGAGGAATAAAATAATAATGTTTATTTTATTTTAATTAATATAATTGTTTTTAAAAGTTTTCTTGAGGCATTGAGACCTTTGAATGCTTGAAAGATGAAGCATTGAGACCATTGAACACGTTAGGGGCAAGGTGTTCTGACTGTTAAATGCGTCAACCGTTGAAGTGTTACACTTTGATATGACTATTGAAGCGTTACATTTTAACATGACTGTTGAGGTGTTACAAATCTTAGACATTAAGGTTCTTATGACTTTTGAGGTGTTATGAAATCACACGCGATAAATAGTTATCCTCTTAGTTCATTTGAGAATTGTCAGAAAACACATTTTCTTACAAAATTCTCTCAAAATTTATTCCCTAATTTTTTTTTGGAATAAAATTATTCACAAATGTTTGGTATTTTGATTGGTTCTAGTGTAGCTCCCATCAAGTATTAAGCCGTTTTATCCTGATGTGGTAATATCAAGAAGCAAGGTCATCAAACACATTGAGGGGTGAGGTGTTCTGACCAATGAATGCGTAAATCGTTGAAGCGTTATGTTTAACATGATCGTTGAGTCATTACAGATCTCAGGCGTTATAGATCTTATGACTGTTGAGCCGTTATGAAATCACACAATATGTAGTTCTCTTCTTCATTCATTTGAGGATCATAAGAAAACACATTTTCTTACAAAATTATCTCAAAACTCCTTCTCTCATTTTTGTTTTCAAGAAAATTCACTAATGAGTGTTTGGTATTTTGATCTGTTTCGGTACAACACTAATCGAGCATTAGGTTGTTTTATCCTAAGGGCAATGTGACAATATCAAGAATTGTTTGTATTCTGAGTAAAACTGTCGAACGTCTTACAGAGAGCATGTTACGGGACTCAACCTTTGTCTAACAAACTTATGTTTTATAAATTTTAATTGCAGTTTAGGTGACCATCTTCCAAATGTTCTTCCAAGCAACCTTTAACCAGTAAATCAGTCTAGGCATTTTGTCTAGATGACTTTCATCCAGGTGACCAATTTAGTTGATCACACCATGTGACCAAGTTCCAGACGTTTTTGTTTTAGGTGTTCAAAACTCAAATGTCTATTTGTTGTTTTTATCGAACTGTCAGTTTCTTGTATTCGATAGTTTCCAATTCAAATATAATATAAGTTTGAAGATGAAACTAGTGATGAGATAAAATGATCGAGTTTTGGATCTATTTCCTTGACTACAAGCAAGTGCCATACACAAATTTAATTTAATCAACTCTTTATATTCATTGGATTTAATGAGAGACTTATGGTCTATTTGGATTGACTTTTTAATTATTTATAAACTTTTTTAAAATTTATAAATGCTTAAAAATTTAATTCAAACACACCCTTAATTAAATAATACTTGGTGATCGTATTATTTCTCACAATGGTTTAAGATTAATGATCTGTTAGTGTTTGCTCCATATGTAACACATGAATTGTGAGGCTAATTATAAATTTATAAGTAATGCGTATTATATTTACTATGTCACTAAATGATAAAAACTATATAACTACTCATTAAATGGGTATCAACTAATAAATTAATTGTTATTAGATTAATTATAATTATCATGAGAGTATTAATAGATATTTTCAAATATATTAATTAAAATAAATTAAAATACTTACAAAATATAGTAAAGTTAATTTTGAATTGTATCAATAATAGACATGAATAAACTTCTGTTACGGTCTATCAATGTTCCTCATAAAAGTGTATAAGTGTCTATTATTGTTTTGAATTTGAAATTGTGCTATATTTTATCAAATTTACTATTTTTGACAATTCCTCCTAATAATAAAATGTAATAAAAAAACATGATTTTAAAGAGATTTTCATTATATAGAACTTTAAAAATGTTTTAGAAAACTTCTCTGTTTTTTAGAATTTTGGTAAAAAACTTCGCTTGTCTATGTAAAATTGATACAAATCATAATAAAATGAAAGAAAATGAGTTTAATTTTTAACAACCAAAAATAAAAAACGAAATAGTTACCAACTAAGATAAGTATAGATATTTGCATCCATGTGCCATAATCATTCTTTTCTTTTCTTTTTATGGACCCATATCATATGTTCAATCTTTTTTTTAGTGTAAAACAAACCAACAGACCATGGTGATTCTCTCACTTTCTTATCAAGGATGAGAGGACTAATACAAACATGAAAGATATCTTTATTCCAAAATGTATGCTAATATTGCAATAACATGAATAGTTTTGTTTTCCTCTATATGGAGGTGAGACAAAAGAATGATATATTAACAAAGTTAGCAACAAAAATAACACATCTTCAGTAAAAAATCTACGTATTAGCAAAAGAGCTCTTTTTTGTGGACCAAATTTAGAACTTCTAATGCATCAAAATCGATCTCTCAAGTGGTGGATTTGTCCCGGATCACTTGCACTCAACACTGCAGAAAGACCTTCCAAAATAGGTTTGGTCTCAAGAATATTACTAATGCTTCAGTGGTTGTCTTGCAACTCCCCTTGGATTGGTTAACCAAAATGATGACACAGAACAATCTACACGAGTCCGCACGATCCCTTCTCTCCTTTGATCAGGCCGCATTAGCGAGCGCTAGGATCAGACACTCCATTCCCAAAGCAAATGTCATTTCGCAGCTATCCCACCCTCCAAGGAATGATTAAAGCACAACTTAAGTTGTCTTTGGCAAACACACATAAACCTCCTGTAGCCACAAAGAATGATGAAAAATATGAGAGACAAATGATGAAGAAAACATGAAAATATTAGGAAGAAATTTTTAGGATACAAAGAAAAGAAAATAAGATTAAGTGTTCAACTCCCATGTACTTGAATTTTCCAATCGTCCAATCCTAATGCTTATTACCGAATCTTCAAATCCATAGGGAGGGAGAAAAGAATAGAAAACTAAAGGGTAAAATGAAAATATTAAAATAAAAAAGATGAAATGAACAGTTGAAGTATGATCTCCCACCTTTGGATTGCTCGTCACAATTTTCATCTCTTTTCATGGTCTCCTCTTTCTTTGGCGCGTTTCTTAAGTTCCCAAACGAGTTATTTTGGTTTCACAGTTGAAGTATGATCTCCTTCTAAACTTGTGATTCATGATTTGAATATGAGCCCAAGACAAATTATACCAAATGTCTATTTCGTATTGTTACTATTTGTTTGTTTTACTTAACTATAGCATTATCTAGGACATTGACTATTTCTGAAGGTGGTCTTTATACAACTCATTTTAATAACATCAACCACATAACATAATAACATACAAACAAAGTGGAGACTTCAGCCACTTTATTGTTAATGGTAGTTATGATGAAAAAAAAAGATTGGGTGTGGCTGAGATGATTACGGTTAATTACTAGATCATTATCTATACAATTATTTGTTGTTAGTAGATATATCGCCATGTGACAATTTGATTTTTCTTTTCATTTTTTTTTAAATTTGTATTTGTGTGATAAAAAGCACTTAATGATTGCTTATAGATTAATGAACAAAGTTTGTACAATTTGTAGAGGTTAATTTTGTACTCTTTTGGGATAAAGTTAAAAAGATAACCCTTATTTTAAAAAATTATGCCTACTAATTCCCTTTTAATCTTTAGAGCGTATACTTTTTTATTGTTCTTGCAAATATTTATTTGAATTTCTAGCAAAATTACCAACAACATAAATAGGTTATTAAGATCTCAATAGGTAATGATTTCATTTTTAACTTTTAGTTTCAAACATTTCTGAGGGTTTTCTCCATATTTCTCAATTATGATTTTCACTTCGGTTAAAGATACACATGTATTCCTAATCAAATCCTAAAATAAAAAAAAAAAAAAGTTAATTGTATAGCAACATGTCGAATTCTCTCAACGATAGACACTGATAAACTTCTCAATGTCTATTAATGAATTGATAGAAGTTTATCTATGTCTATAGAATCAGAAATTTTGTTATATTTTATAAATATTTTAATAGTTTTGTCATTTAAAATAATTTTTTTATATAGTTTTTATTTTTTTAATTTGACTTGATTTTTAAAAATGCTGGCACAAAATTGATAATAAAACAACATAAAAACTTATAGGTGGAGGTAATATTTATAGTCTTAATTTATTTTACCAAATATAAATAAGTACTTTTTAGATTTTTAAATGAGTAATTGTTGTGAATGAATAGAGAATTGGATGAATTTTGCTATAATTTATAGATAGTTTAAAAAATTTCTGACTCATTTTCAAATTTTGATTCATATTTTAAAAATGTAAGAGTAATGAGAGAGAGAAGTTGATGCTCTTTTTATCTAAATTTTAAAAAATGAACATTTTTAAAAATAAAAAATAAATTAAAATATTTATAAGTTATAGCAAAATTTTGGATTCTATCAATGATAGTCTTCTATCACTATTGCATATTAATGACTATCAGTAATAGAATTTGCTATATATTGTAAATATTTTGTAAAATCTACTGTTTTTAAAAATTTTCGTTTAAAAACATAAAACAAAAATAACAGTGGTCCTGTTTAATATCACTTTGGATTGATCATTTGGAATTATTTGTGGGAGAATAGAAGTGAGATTATAAAACTTTATAAACCCTTTTGTATTGTACTTTGTATTTGGTAAAAACTTATTTGAATCAAATTATGTATAAATCACTCTTAAAAAACAAGAATTAAGAGCTATTCGACCTACACATGAGAAATAATTAATAGAGTTGAGCTGATCATTTCTGTTTGTATGTGCTTCTCATCAACTACACTTCCTTTACTCTTTTAAATTCTCCTAAAATTACATATCATTTTGTAATGAAATATTTAATATTCAAATTTATCCATTTAAACATCAGATTTATTATATATATATATTTATCACCTAATCAAATCTATCTTCTAAATTTTAGATACATGTATTTTTTCTAGGACTAAAATGAGAATTTTTAAAAACAATAGATTTTACTAAATATTTACGACCTATACCAAAGTCTATCACTAATAGTCATTGATATGTTATAGTGATAGAATCTAAAATTTTGTTGTAGCTTGTAAATATTTTAATTCATTTTGTTGTTTTAAAAAATGTTCTACTTAAAATTTAATAAAAATATCGATTTAAATCATTTAAATTATGAATTATATATTAAAAAATCAATTAGTGTTCATTATAGTTATTATGTAAAAAAACAGACACTAATTTACTTTATTTCACAGTTAATTTTTAACATAAGCAAAGTTGGTAGTAGTTAGTTTGAAAGTAAAATAAGTGTTAATTTTTTAAGGAAAAAAAACATTCATTTTCTTTCAAATTTTCTATAAAAAAAATCAAATGACTAATAAATAGAGTCAGAGTAATTATTCACAGATTTTTAATATACGTTTGGATAAAAAATTATAATAGATACTGTTGTGATAGTATGCTTTTGGAAAAATGATTATGATGGTAGTATTATGATAGTATGTGTTTGGAAAGGAGTGAGAAGGATTGAAGAAGGAGTGGAATGGTTAGATTTTCCATAATATTTAACGTGAAGTGACCTCCTTCATAATTCCAGGGTCAAACGTTCCTTGGTATTTAATATAGCTCTTTGTATATATTTATAAGAAAAAAAATATTGAGAGAGTGATATTAGTAATAAACCAATTTAATTGGAACAAAAGTTAATTATATGAAAAAAAGAATCAAAACTAAAATAGTAAGAATATTATTGAAAACAAGAGTTTGGGTCATTAATTCCAAGGATATCTTCCAAAAGGTATAGTGTGTGATCATTAAATAATTTTCTAAAATTTTCAATTACCTTCCACTCTTCCATTCAAATATTCTAAACATTTCAATGACAAGAAGAAGTGGTTGAGTTCTATCAAAATAAATGGAAAATGGTCCACACACAATACCTACTCCAATTTTTATTTTGTACCATTTTCTCAAATATGCACATTACATTCATCAAATATATAGCAACAATCACCTCAATATTCCCTTTCCAAACACAATATATACATACATACATATATATATATATGAATCATTAATTCATAAATGAAAACTTAAGAAAAAAAATGGTCCAAACACACCCATTTCACCCTTTGGAGTCTCTTTCTAATTTCCTTTTCCATGCATCTAAAAATAATAATAATAAATATATATGGTACCAAAAAGCTCACCTTCATTATTTCATTACCCTAAAACATTAGGCTAAATTAACTTTCTTGTTTATACAAAAAAAAGAAGAAGAAAAGTCATTACATTCTATTGTGGAGGTGAAGACAAAAACGGACCTTATTATAAAGTAATTGAAATGTATTGATCATTTAGTTAAGTGTGTATATGTTAGTTTAATTATATTATTTTAGATACAATTCAATACATATTTATTAGAGGTTCAATAGCATTTCTCACTTATCATTATATTATTTGGAACCATATAAGTGAATAATGTGTTTAATTACATTTCTTAAGCTTTATATTCTATGTATGGTGTTAGTGGTCTCAAATAATTTAGTGTATTTCTTCATTTTGGTCTTTAATAATATCATATCTCTCAAGCCTTGGGGTGGTGCTCCTATTAACGAACTATACGATTCAAAGTCTTCTATTAACGACTATAGATATGGAGGTTGCGTGTTTAAATTTTCTAATAAGCTAGGTATTGCATTTGAATGTTAATTTGCACAAAGTGATTACAAGAATTAAAAATTATTTTAATTGACAAAATTGCTAAAAATATTTACAAATACAGCAACATAACATGGTATATTAGTGATAAGATAGTGATTGACGTGGTATTTTGTTATATTCGTAAATATTTTGATTTATCTTGCTATAGATGAAAACACTAACCCATAACAAATTCTGCGCTTATTCTAAATATGACAATAAAAGTAATACTACAATAATTGTCTATCTTTCTATTAATAAAATTTAATATTGTTTTACTACGAAAAGTTTAACTTGTTAAATATATAATTGATTATTTTAATAGATCGGAACAAAGAAGTAAAAATAGGATCACTTTTGTACATTTAACCTCTTATTCCCATGTCCAAGTTAACAAAGAAACTTTCAAACTCGTAGAAAAACCACAACGAAGAAAATTGACAATTGAAAGAAAAAGAAGAAGAATTAAAACTATATTTTGGAATCTTTATCTAATTGTTTCGTATCCTTAGTATATTCAGAAAAGAAGAAAAGAGATGAAAATAAGCGTTGTGACTTTGAAGATGAAAGATGTGCAATGTTTGTTATTAGGTCCCGTAAGTGTCAACCGTGAGAGGGTGAAGAATTGTTGGTGGAGGGAGTGAAAGAAGAGAATTCCTAATGATCTTCCTAAAATTAATTAAAATATTTGTACAGAATACAAGAAAATGAAATGAAAAGTGAAAGCTAAGGATAGGAATGGGAAAGGCATCTCCATCTCCATGTGTTGGATCATCAATCTCTAAACCTATGGGGTTGGATGCTCTTTCTTCTATATATTATTATGATTATTTTATAAAAAAAAACATCTCTATAAAAGTTTTGTACATTTATTTGAACGCAAATATTAATTGCATAAATTGATTTTAAAGAAACCTACATCTTTGTTTGAGCTTGATTGGATTTTGTATTTTTCTTTAATATTCATAACTTCTAAAATTTGAAAAATTTTGTACTTCTCATTCTAACCTTTGGATAATGTGTGTGCGCTTTTTTAATGTCAACTTTTACAAATTCCATACAAAAATTTGATTCTTTTCATAATTTCATCTTTACAAAGTATTCTTATTCCCAATATATATATATCTTTTGCAATTTGCCCTTTTTTTCTCTATTATTTTGGGTCAACTAGAACAATAACAATTTTAAAATTGTCATTTTGAAAAATAGCAAAACTGCTTTTTTTTCTTTCAAAAATAGCAGAATGAAAAAAAAATACAATAAATAAGAATTTGAAATACCCCTATACATAAAGTGTAAGCTACGTTCCTTAGAGCTAAAATAGAATAAATACACTTTAACAAATCTTGAATACATACTTATCTAACCAAAGTTAAAACCATTTATCTCCATTTTTCATTTCTCATCTTCTATTTTGAAAATCTTCCTTCATCTCCCCTTTCCATTTTTATTTTTTGATCTCATCTTCTTCGAGCAGGCAAACCCCAATCTCCACCCTCTTCCAAAAGTTTAAATTTCATCTTCAATTTCATCATGAATTTAAAAAAAAAAAAAAAGAATATAAACATTTGAAGCACACAAAACACTATCTTCATTTTCCATTTTCCATTTTTCATCTTTGATTTTCAAGTCTACAACCTATAAAGCTTGGGTGAAAAAACAAAAACCTTCGCTCAAACCAAATAGATACAAAAGTTATCTTCCTTGTCTCTTATGGAAATTTTAGCTAATTTTTTAAAATTAATATTATTTAATTTATAAAATGTATATGAAATTTAAGAGATTTTATCTAAAAACACAATATCTTAGCCTATTTTATTGAAAAAAATCAATTTTAAAAAATAAATTAAAATCTAATACGAAAACTAATTTTTATTTCTAAATTATTAAAGGGTAAAGATTCAACTTATTTTGAAATAAAAAAGGTTGAGATTTAATTTTCAAATAATAATAACAATAAGATAGAAATATGAGTAGAAAAACTAATTTTAATTTTCAAATTCAAAATTTACAAATAAATTAAGATCTAATACGTTATTGGAAATAGAAAAGGATGACGAAAAGTTCAGTATATTTTGAAACAAAAAAGGTTAGAGATTTAGCTAATAAAAATTAATAATATTATTATTTTGAAATAAAAAATGAATAAAGCTGTTAAAATCTTAACACAATAGTGAAATTAAAAAAATGAATAAAGTTGTTGTTATCTTTTAAATCTCGAGACATTAGAAAGAGGTTAAGATAGGGTTCTCTATCTTATTATAACGTCGAAATTAATTACATACTCATAATTGCATATCACAAATTAATTATACTGGAAAGACTTTTGATAAACTCATAACTATATATCACAAATTAATTACACAGATAAAGCTTTTGATAAGAATGCAATATATTGTAATAATTACATTAATTAAATTTTTAAACAAATATTGATATAAATTTTAATTTAATTAATGTTATTAACTCAAATGAACATATTTTGGTTTAAAAATTATTCCAAACACAATTAATGTAATTGTTTTCTAATTTTAATTTATTTCCACCATTATATGAATTTTATATGAATTAATGGTATTGAACTAATTATATATATATAATGCTATATTTTTAGAATAAGTTAATTAGAATTTAATAAGAAACATTGAAAAACAAACAAATAAGCGAGTTCTCACTTAAACAAAAAGAACATAAAAAAAATTTAATTCAAAATAATAATTTGGTTATTTGACTCTTCAGATATTAAAAAAAAGGTTGTGATATGAGTTGCTAAATGTAGGAAAAATTAATTACAATGTAGAAACGAAATAATTACCATTGGAAAAGGTAGATATTTTATAAAATACTATGCACGTGCAAAAAATGTTATTTACTAAAATAAAAAAAAAGTGGTTTTTTTCATTTTTCAAAATGGACCCTAAAGATGTTGTTACATAAATAAATAGATGGTAAGCAGCAAAGACCCACATCTCTACCAAGGCTGAAGCCAAGTATCTAAGACTCTGCTTGAGCATGGATCAATTGACTAAAGCCTTCAAGTGCAAACCTATGATTCAATCTTTGGGCTTACTCATTGGATCAAAGTTTGGGCCAAATTGGCATTCAGCTTGGACCAATTTATTGAATATATACCATATATTTATAAATTTATTTTGTATTTTAATAAAAGATTTAGGCAAAATTATTAATTTTATATAGTATTTAAATTTCTTAAAAATATTAAAACCCTTGTATATATAAAGTATTGGAAGACAATACATATATGTGTACACATTTGAGTTGATACAAACACAATGATGCAACAAGTTCGTATAGGTTACATACAAATGGGGGTATCCTATGCAATGAGTTTGCATAAGACCGGACCACGAAATAGTGACCAATAGATTTAACTCTGTTAACTAGTTAGGTTTTTATTTCATTATGATGACTTGGGTAACTTCGTCCTAATCCTGAGTGTATTATAAACTTCTGTTCTCAAGGGATTATCTTTTGATTTGTACGGATGAAGGATTGTAGGGTTAATTTAGATTTTCTACGATGCATTAGGATTTTATTGGGAGGCTATTTAAGCCTAGTCTTTAGGTTTTTTAAGGAGTTTTTGATAATTTAATGTTTAGGGTATTTTCTATCAATAGAAATTCTTTGACAGATGCGTCATCACTACCATTTGCAATTCTTAATTCAAGGTTGCATGACAAGAACATTAGGGTAAGTTTGATCACCTTGCTTGAAGAATGTTCAAACTTGGAGCGAGGATCTAATTTCCTTCATCTTTAGTTCTTCGATCAAAGGGAAATCCAAATCTAATCCATTACCTTGGATTGTTGACAATTGATTTGAGAGTTTTAGAATTTGATACGCTAGGGGTTCACCAATTAGGTTTCTATTTTTCAAATCCTAGAGCTTCATATCTGAAGGGATAACAGCCCTATAGCGAAATTTTATTGGAATTTTAAGAATACCAATACATTGGCAAAAACATAAACTAATTTCTATGGTTATGGCTAAGCATGTTGTATTAAAAAAAATTCAAAAAAGAAAAAGAACACTTACATTCGTTGACGCTACTGTATCTATTAAAACTTTAATATTGGGGAATCACCACTTGGAGACTTTTCGATTCTCTGAAAACGAATCTTGGTTTGTGGAAACCAAAAATTGGAAGGAAATTTTTCTTGAGGAAAGAATTTTCTTTTAAGAGAAATCGCAAAGAGCAGAGTATCAATCAAAACTCTATTATTTTGTTATGCATATAACTCCTTCTTGAAGTTAGACAGAATCAGGGAACGTTTTCCCACGTTCCCTACTAATTTAAAAAATAAATTAATAAAAATATTAAAATAAATAATTATTTAAATTATATTTAATTAATATTTCATTTAAATCATTTTTAAATGAATATCTCTCACATAACCTATAATTTTAATTCAATTAATTTAACTAAATAAAATTAAACAAAGCTATTAATTAGTTCTCGAATTGATTAATTGTTAAATTAAATATCTTATATTTAATTTAATCCAAATTTGAATCATATTCAAATATAAATTTATCTTATAACCTATAGTTTTGATGTGTATTATATATATATTAAACTTTAACCTATAATTTTAATATGAATCTTTAAATTAATATTTGAACTCATTCAAATCTTTTATTCTCTCATAAATTAATTTTGAATCATATCCAAAATTAAATTTATATAATAAAGTTTAATTAAAAATATAAA
>JBBPDI010000023.1:24927572-24954177 GCA_037974545.1 Cucumis variabilis | reverse complement strand
GTCAAATGACCATTTTACCCTTGGTTGACCATTGCATGTAATTGACACATGGCTTCATGCATGTGAGACACCTACTTAGTGATGTGCCAAGTGTGGAGGGTGGAAGCTCACTACATGCAAATTTTGCATGTACTTTGCCTATAAAATGAATGGATTGGAAATGGAAAAAGATGGTTTTTGGTTGTTGTTGGTAAAGAAATTGATTTTGGAATTTGGAATTGCAAAATCAAAAACCAAATTTCTTTTTTCACCAAAAAGTTCTCTCCACAAATTCTTCCTCCTAAATCCATCTCTCTCCCAAATTTGTTCGAGTCCCACAACTCAGTTCTAAGTCCAGAGTATAGTAGGTCAATACTGGTGGTAGTTCCGATTTTGATTTCGAGAAGAGATCGCAAAGAGCACGTGAAAAGAATAATAGAAAAGCATCAAAGGTGAGTTTTCCTATTAACTTTATTTTGTTACATTTAGAAAATGTAATGCATGTTAATCACTAAAATGTTTAGTTGTAATTAGAGTAAAATTTGATCTTTATTCCGCTGCGCATGTCTACCGTTTCCATTAAGAGAGATGTCTACGATCTCAAAATTGCAAGTCTAACTACTGTATGGTCTCATTTTAAGTGCTATTAGAGTTCCTGACCAAGAACAACCAAAAAAAATATGCCAGAGAGTCAGCTTCTATTTTCGTCCCAAAACTGTCCAAAAAGGCCAAGGCTATAGCCTTCGAAGAAACAACCCAACTTAGAGGGATGTCGACGGTCTCAAAAATGCACGTCTAACTACTGAGTGGTAAGATCTTGGTGCTATTAGAGTTCTTGGCCAAGAAAAGCCAAAAAAAAATATGTCCGAGAGTCAATTTCTATTTTCGTCCAAAAACGATCCAAAAAGGGCCAAGGTTATAGCCTACGAAGGAAGAACCCAACTTAGAGGGATGTCGAGGTCTCAAAAATGCAAGTCTAACTACTCTGTGGTCTCATTTTGAGTACAATTAGAGCTCTTAGTCAAGAAAATCCAAAAAAAATATGCCTGATAGACAGTTTCTATTTTCGTCACAAAACGATCAAAAAAGGGTCAAGGCTATAGCCGACAAAGAAAGAACCCAACTTAGAGGGATGTCAACGGTCTTGAAAAGTCAAGTCTAACTAATGGATGATCTCATTTTGAGTGATATTAGAGTTATTCATCAAGAAAGTCCAAAAAAATATGCCTGAGAGTCAGTTTCTATTTTCGTCCCAAAATGGTCAAGAAAAGGCCAAGGCTATAGCCTACGAAGAAAGAACGCAACCTAGAGGGATGACGACGGTCTCTAAATTCAAGTGTAACTCCTGAGTTGTCTCATCTTAAGTGCTATTAGAGTTCTTGTCCAATAAAAGTGAAAAAAAATATGCTCGAGAGTCAGTTTCTATTTTCATCCCAAAAAGGTCCAAAAAGGACCAAGGCTATAGCCTACGAAGAAAGAACCCAACTTAGAGGGATATCGACGGTCTCAAAAAGTCAAGTCTAACTACTGGGTGGTCTCATTTTGAGTGTTATTAGAATTCTTGTCCACGAAAAGCCAAAAACAAATATGCACGAGAGCCCGTTTCTATTTTTGTCGTAAAACAGTCCAAAAAGGGCCAAGGCTATAGCCTACGAAGAAAGAACCCAACTTAGAGGGATGTCAACAGTCTCTAAAATTCAAGTGTAAATACCGGATGGTCTTATTTTAAGTGCTATTAGAGTTCTTGGCCAAGAAAAGTGGAAAAAAAATATGCCCGTGAGTCAGTTCCTATTTTTGTCCTAAAACTGTTCCAAAAGGGCCAAGGCTATAGCCTACCAAGAAAGAACCCAACTTAGAGAGATGTCGACGGTCTCAAAAATGCAAGTCTAACAACTGGGTGGTCTCATTTTGAGTGCTATTAGAGTTATTTGCCAAGAAAAGCCAAAAAAAATATGCCCGAGAGTAAGCTTCTATTTTCGTCCCAAAACTGTGCAAAAAGGGCCAAGCCTATAGCCTACGAAGAAAGAACCAAATTTAGAGGGATATTGACGGTCTCAAAAATGCAAGTCTAACTACGTGGTGGTTTCATTTTTAGTGCCATTAGTGTTGTTGACCATGAAAAGCCAAAAAAAAATATGCCCAAGAGTCAGTTTATATTTTCGTCCCAAAACGGTCCAAAAAAGGCCATGGATATGGCCTATGAAGAAAGAACCAAATTAGAGCGATGTCATCGACCTCAAAAATTCAAGACTAACTACTCTGTGGTCTCATTTTAAGAGCTATTAGAGTTCTTGGCCAAGAAAAGCGAAAAAAATAAGGCCAAGGCTATAGCCTCCGAAGAACAAACCTAACTTAGAGGGATGCCTACGGTGTCGAAAATACAAGTCTAACTACTAGGTGGTCTCATTTTGAGTGCTATTAGTGTTCTTGGCCATAAAAAGCTAAAAAAAATATGTCCAAGAGTCAGTTTCTATTTCGTCCCAAAACTGTCCAAAAAGGGCCAAGGCTATAGCCTATGAAGAAAGAACCCAACTTAGAGGAATGTTGACGGTCTCGAAAATGCAAGTCTAACTACTGGGTGGTCTCATTGTGAGTGCCATTAGAGTTCTTATCCAAGAAAAGCAAAAAAAATATGCCCGTGACTCATTTTCTATTGTAGTCCCAAAAGTGTCCAAATAAGGCAAAGGCTATAGCCTCCGAAGAATGAACCCAACTTAGAGGGATGTCTACGGTGTCGAAAATGCAAGTCAAACTACTATGTGGTCTCATTTTGAGTGCTATTAGAGTTCTTGGCCAAGAAAAGCTATAAAAAATATGCACGGGAGTCAGTTTCTATTTTCGTCCCTAAACTATCCAAAAATGGCCAATGCTATAGCCTACGAGGAGAGAACCAAACTTAGAGGAATGTCGACGGTCTTGAAAATGCAAGTCTAACTATGGGTGGTATCATTTTGAGTGATGTTAGAGTTCTTGGCCAAGTAAAGCCGAAACAAATATCCCCAAGGGTCAGTTTCTATTTTCGTTCTAAAACGATCCAAAAAGGGCCAAGGCTATAGCCTACGAAGAAGGAACCCAACATAGAGGGATGTCGACGATCTCAAAAATACAAGTCTAACTACTGTATGGTCTCATTTTGAGTGCTATTAGAGTTCTTGGACAAGAACAGCTAAAAAAATTATGCTTGAGAGTCAGTTTTTATTTTCGTCCCAAAACTGTCCAAAAAGGGCCAAGGTTATAGCCTACGAAGAAAGAACCCAACGTAGAGGGATGTCGATGGTCTCATAAATGCAAGTCTAAATACTAAGTGATAAGAGTTTGAGTGCTATTAGAGTTATTGGCCATGAAAAGCCAAAAAAAATATGCCCGAGAGAAAGGGCCAAGGCTATAGCCTACGAAGGAAGAACCCAACTTAGAGGGATGTCGACGGTCTCGAAAATGCAAGTATAACTACTGGGTGATCTCATTTTGAGTGCTATTAGAGTTCTTGGTCAAGAAAGGCCAAAAAAATATGCCCGATAGTCGGTTTTTATTTTTGTCCCAAAATGGTCCAAAAAGGGCCAAGGCTATAGCCTACGAAGAAAGAACCCAACTTAGAGGGATGTCGACGGTCTCTAAAATTCAAGTGTAACTATCGGGTGGTCTCATTTTAAGTCCTATTAGAGTTCTTGGCCAAGAAAAGTGAAAAAAAATGTGCCTGAGAATCAGTTTCTATTTTCGTCCCAAAACGATCCAAAAAGGGCCAAGGCTATAGCCTACGAAGAAAGAACCCAACTTAGAGGGATGTGGACGATCTCGAAAATGCAAGTCTAACTACTTTGTGGTCTCATTGTAAGTGCTATTAGAGTTATTGGCCAAGAAAATCTAAAAAAGATATACCGGAGAGTGAGTTTCTATTTTTGTCGCAAAAGGATCCAAAGAGGGCCAAGGCTATAGCCTACGAAGAAAGAACCCAACTTAGAGTGATGTTGACGGTCTCGAAAATGGATGTCTAACTACTGGGTGGTCTCATTTTGAGTGCTATTAGAGTTCTTGGCCAAAAAAAGCAAAAAAATATGCTCGAGATTCAGTTTCTATTTTCGTCCCAAAACGATACAAAAAGGATCAAGGCTATAGCCTACGAAGAAAGAACCCAATTTAGAGGGATGCCCATGGTCTTAAAAATGCAAGTCTAACTACATGGTGGTCTTATTTTGACTGATATTAGAGTTCTTGGGCAAGTAAACCCAAAAAAAATCTGTCCGAGAGTTAGTTTTTATTTTCGTCCAAAAACGGTCAAAAAAATTGCCAAGGCTATAGCCTACGAAGAAAGAACCGAACTTAGAGGGATGTCGACGATCTCAAAAATGAAACTCTAACTACTAGGTGGTATCATTTTGAGTGCTATAAGAGTTCTTTGCCAAGAAAAGCCAAAAAAAATATGTCTGAGAGTCAGTTTCTATTTTTGTTCCAAAACAGCTCAAAAAGGGCCCAGGCTATAGTCTACGATGAGAGAACCAAACTTAGAGGGATGTCGATGGTTTCAAAAATGCAAGTCTAACAACTTAGTGATCTCGTTTTGAGTTCTATTAGAGTTCTTGGCTAAGAAAAGCTAAAAAAATATGCTCGAGAGTCAGTGTCTATTTTCGTCCCAAAACGGTCCAAAAAGGTCCAAAGCTAAAGCCTACAAAGAAACAACCCAACTTAGAGGGATGTCAATGGTCTCAAAAAGTCAAGTCTAACAATTGGGTTGTATCATTTTGAGTGGTATTAGAGTTCTTGGCCAAGAAAAGCCAAAAAAGAAATATGCCCGAGTGTCAGTTTCTATTTTCGTCCCAAAATGGTCCAAAAAGGGCCAAGGCTATAGGCTACGAAGAAAGAACCCAACTTAGAGGGATGTCGACGGTCTTGAAAATGCAAGTCTATCTACTGGGTGGTCCCATTTTAAGTGCTATTAGAGTTCTTGGCCAAGAAAAGCAAAAAAAAATATGCCCGAGAGTGAGTTTCTATTTTTGTCCCAAACGGTTCAAAAAGGACCAAGTTTATAGCCTACGAAGAAAGAACCCTACTTAGAGGAATGTCGACAGTCTCGAAAATGCAAGTCTAACAACTGAGTGGTCTAATTTTGAGTGCTATTAGAGTTCTTGGCCAAGAAACAACAAAAAAAATATGCCCGAGAGTTAAATTCTATTTTCGACCCAAAACAGTCCTAAAATTTCCAAGGCTAAAGCCTACGAAGAAAGAACCCAAGTTAGAGGGATGTCGACGGTCTCAAAAATACAAGTCTAACTACTAGGTGATCTCATTTTGAGTGGTATTTGAGTTCTATGCCAAGTAAAGCCAAAAAAAATCTGCCCGAGAGTCAGTTTCTATTTTCGTTTAAAAACGGTCCTAAAAGGGTCATGACTATAGCCTACGAAGAAAGAATCCAACTTAGAGAGATGTCAAAGGTCTCGAAAATGCAAGTCTAACTATTGGATGGTCTTATTTTGAGTGGTATTAGAGTTCTTGGCCAAGAAAAGCAAAAAAAAATATGTCCGAGAGTCAGTTTCTATTTTCGTCCCTAAACGGTCTGAGAATGGCCAAGGCTATAGTCTACGAAAATTCAAGTCTAACTATTGTGTGGACTCATTTTAAGTGCTATTAGAGTTCTTGGCAAAGAAAATCCAAAAAAAATTACCCGAGAGTCAGTTTATATTTTCGTCCTAAAACGGTCTAAAAAGATTCAAGGCTGTAGCCTACGAAGAAAGAACCCAACTTAGAGGGATGTCGATGGTCTCGAAAATACTAGTCTAACAACTGAGTGATCTCATTTTGAGTGTTATTAGAGTTATTGTCCAAGAAAAGCCAAAAAAATATGCCTGAGAGTCAGTTTCTATTTTCGTCCCAAAATGGTTCAAAAAGGGCCAAGGCTATAGCTAAGAAGAAAGAACCCAACTAAGAGGGATGTCGACGGTCTCGAAAATAAAAGTCTAACTACTGGGTGGTCTCATTTTGAGTGCTATTAGAGTTCTTTGCCAAGAAAAGTCAAAAATATATGCCCGAGAGTAAGTTTCAAATTTCTTCCTAAAACGATTCAAAAAGGGACAAGGCTATAGGCTACGAAGAAAGAACCCTACTTAGAGGGATTTCCACGATCTCAAAAATGCAAGTCTAACTACTGGTGGTCTCATTTTAAGTGCTATTAGAGTTCTTGGCCAAGAAAATCAAAAAAGATATGCTCGAGAGTGAGTTTCTATTTTCTTCCCAAAACAGTCCAAAAAGAGTCGAGGTTGTAGCCTACGAAGAAAGAAACCAACTTAGAGGGTTGTCAACGGGCTAGAAACTGCAAGTCTAACTACTGGGTGGTCTCATTTTGAATGTTATTAGATTTCTTGGCATAGAAAAGCCAAAAAAATATGCCCGAGAGTCTGTTTCTATTTTCATCCCAAAAAGGGAAAAGGTTATAGCCTATAAAGAAAGAACCCAACTTAGAGGGATGTCGACGATCTCAAAAAAGCAAGACTAACTATTGGGTGGTCTCATTTTAAGTGTTATTAGAGTTTTTGGCCAAGAAAACCAAAAATATATGCCCGAGACTCCATTTCTATTTTCACGCCAAAACAGTCCAAAAAGGGCCAAGGTTGTAGCCTACGAAGAAAGAACCCAACTTAGAGGGATGTCGACGGTCTCAAAAAATGCAAGTTTAACTGTTGGGTGGCCTCATTTTAAGTGCTATTAGAGTTCTTGGCCAAGAAAAGCAAAAAAAAATATGCGCGAGATTCAGTTTCAATTTTCGTCCCAAAACGGTCCAGAAAGGGCAAGGCTATAACATACGAAGAAAGAACCCAACTGAGAGGGTTGTCGACGGTCTCAAAAATGCAAGTCTAACTACTAGGTGGTCTCATTTTGAGTGTTATTAGAGTTTTTGGCCAAGAAAACCAAAAATATATGCCCGAGACTCCGTTTCTATGTTCATGCCAAAACAGTCCAAAAAGGGCCAAGGTTGTAGCCTACGAAGAAAGAATCCAACTTAGAGGGATGTCGACGGTCTCGAAAATGCAAGTCTAACTGTTGGGTGGTCTCATTTTAAGTGCTATTAGAGTTCTTGGCCAAGAAAAGTAAAAAAAACTATGCCCGCGAGTCAGTTTCAATTTTTGTCCCAAAATGATTCAAAAAGGGCCAAGGGAAGGGTATAGGCTACGAAGAAGGAACCCAACTTAGAGGTATGTCGACGGTCTCAAAAATGCAAGTCTAACTATTGGAAGGTCTCATTTTGAGTGCTATTAGAGTTCTTTGCCAAGAAAAGCCAAAAAAAAATGCTCGCAAGTCCGTTTCAATTTTCTACCCAAAACGGTCCAAAAAGGACCAAGGCTATAGCATACGAAGAAAGAACCCAACTTAAAAGGATGTCGACGGTCTCGAAAATGCAAGTCTAATTACTGGGTGGTCTCATTTTGAGTGCTATTAGAGTTATTGGCAAAGAAAATCCAAGAAAAATATGCCCGAGACCCAGTTTCAATTTTCGTCCCAAAACGATCCAAAAAGGGACAATGCTAAAGCCTACGAAGAAAGGACCCAACTTCGAACGATGTTAGCGGCCTCGAAAATTAGCACCTAACTATTGGGTGGCCTTATTATGAGTGCTTACGAATTCTTTGGCATGGAAAAGCGAAAGAAATATGCCTGAGACTCAGTTTCTATTTTCACCCAAAAACGGTCCAAAAAGGGTCAATGCTATAGCCTATAAAGAAAGGACCCAACTTCGAACGATGTCTGCGGCCTCAAAAATTCGCATATAACTACTAGGTAGCCCTATTTTGAGTGCTTATGAAGTTCTTGGCATGGAAGATCAAGAAAAAGTATGCCCGAGACTCAATATCTATTTTTGTCCCAAAACAGTCCAAAAAAGGCCTATGCTATCGCATACGAAGAAAGGACCCAACTTCGAACGATATCAGCAGCCTCAAAAATTTGCATCTAACTACTGGGTGGCCTTATTTTGAGTGCTTATAAAGTTGTTGGCATGGAAGAGCTAGAAAAAGTATGCCCGAGACTCAGTTTCTATTTTCGTCCAAAATGGTCTAAAAAGGGCCTATGCTATAGCGTACGAAGAAAGGACCCAACTTCCAACGATGTCAGCGGCCTTGAAAATTCACATCTAACTACTGGGATGCCTTATTTTGAGTGCTTATGAAGTTTTTGGCATGGAAGAGCCAAAAAAAATATGCTCGAGACAAAGTTTCTATTTTCGTCCCAAAACGGTCAAAAAAGTTCCAATGCTATAGCCTACGAAGAAACGATCCAACTTCAAACGATGTCAGCGGCCTCAAAAATTTGCATCTAACTTTTGGGTGACCTCATTTTGAGTGTTTATGAAGTTTTTGGCATGGAAGAGCCAAAAAAAATATGCCTGTGACTTAGTTTCTATTTTCGTCCCAAAACGGTCCAAAAAGGGCCAATGCTATAGTCGACGAAGAAAGGACCCAACTTCCAACGATGTCACAGACCACAAACATTCGCATCTAACTACTGGGTGTCCTCATTTTGAGTGCTTATGCAGTTGTGGCATGGAAGAGCCTAAAAAAATATGCCCGATACTCAGTTTCTATTTTCATCCCAAAAGGGTCAAAAACGGGGCAATACTAGCCTAAGAAGAAAGGATCCAACTTCGAACAAAAAAGGGCCAATACTAGCCTCGAAAATTTGCATTTAACTATTGAGTGGCCTCATTTTAAGTGCTTATAAAGTTATTGGCATGGCAGAGCCAAAAAAAATATGCCCTAGACAAAGTTTCTATTTTCGTCCCAAAACGGTCCAAAAAGGGCCAATGCTATAGACTACGAAGAAAGGACTAAAATTTGAACGATGTCGACGACCTCAAAAATTTGCGTCTAATTATTGGGTGGCCTCATTTTGAGTGCTTATGTAGTTTTTGGCATGGAAGAGCCAAAAAAAATATGCCCGAGACTCAGTTTCTATTTTCGTCCCAAAACGGTCTAAAAAAGGCCAATGCTATAGCCTACGAAGAAAGGACCCAACTTTGAACGATGTCAGTGGCCTCGAATATTCGTATCTAACTACTGGTTGCCTAATTTTGAGTGCTTAGGATGTTTTTGGCATGGAAGAGCAAAAAAAAATGCCAGAGACTTACTCTCTATTTTTGTCCCAAAACGGTCCAAAAAGGGCCAATGCTATAGCCTACGAAGAAAGGACCCAACTTCAAACGATGTCAGCAGCCTCGAAAATTTGCATCTAACTACTGGGTAGCCTCATTTTGACTGCTGATGAATTTTTTGACAGGAAATAGCCAAAAAAATTTAGTCGAGCCTCAGTTTCTATTTTTGTCCCAAAACGGTCTAAAAAGAGACAATGCCATAGCCTACGAAGAAAGGACCCAACTTTGAACGATGTCAACGACCTCAAAAAATCACGTCTAACTACTGGGTGGCCTAATTTTGAGTGCTTATGCAGTTTTTGGCATCGAGGAGCCAAAACAAATATGCTCGAGACTCAATTACTATTTTTGTCCCAAAACGGTCCAAAAACGGCCAATGTCATAGCCTACGAAGAAAGGATTCAACTTGAACGATGTCAACGGCCTCGTAAATTCACATCTAACTACTGGGTGGCCTAATTTTGAGTGCTTATGATTTTTTTGGCATGGAAGAGACAAAAAAAAATATGCTCGAGACTCAGTTTCTATTTTCGTCCCAAAACGGTACAAAAATGGCCAATGCTATAGCCTACGAAGAAAGGACCCAACTTCGAACGATGTCAGTGGCCTCAAATATTCATATCTAACTACTGGTTGCCTAACTTTGAGTGCTTAGGATGTTTTTGGAATGGAAGAGCCAAAAAAAATATGCCTGAGACTCAGTTTCTATTTTCATCCCAAAACGGTCCAAAAAGGGTCAATGCTATAGCCTACGAAGAAAGGACCAAACTTCAAACGATGTCAGCGGCCTCGAAAATTTGCATCTAACTACTGGATGGCCTTATTTTGACTGCTGATAAAGTTTTTGGTAGGAAATAGCCAAAAAAATATGCCCGAGACTCAATTTCTATTTTTGTCCCAAAACGGTCCAAAACAGGACAATGTCATAACCTATGAAGAAAGGACCCAACTTTTAACGATGTCAATGGTCTCAAAAATTTACGTCTAACTACTGAGTGGCCTTATTTTGAGTGCTTATGCAGTTTTTGGCATCGAGGAGCCAAAACAAATATGCCCGAGACTTAGTTACTATTTTTGTCCCAAAACGGTCCAAAAACGGCCAATGCTATAGCCTACAAAGAAAGGATTCAACTTGAACGATGTCAACAGGCTCGTAAATTCACATCTAACTACTGGGTGGCCTCATTTTGAGTGCTTATGATTTTTTTGGTATGGAAGAGCCCAAAAAAATATGTTTGAGACTCAGTTTCTATTTTCGTCCCATAACGGTCCAAAAGTGGCCGATGCTATGGCCAACGAAGAAAGGACTCAACTTCAAACGATGTCAGCGGGCTTGAAAATTCGCATATAAGTACTGGGTGGCCTTAGTTTGAGTTCTTATAAAGTTTTTGGCATGGAAGAGTGAAAAAAAATATGCCCGAGACTTAGTTTATATTTTCGTCCCAAAACGGTCCAAAAAGGGTCAATGCTATAGCCTACGAAGAAAGGACCAAATTTCGAACCATGTAAGCGGGCTAAAAAATTTGCATCTATCTACTGGGTGGCCTAATTTTGAGTGCTTATAAAGTTTTTCGCATGGAAGAGCCAAAAAAAATATGCCCGAGACTAAGTTTCTATTTTCGTCCCAAAACGGTCCAAAAAGGGCCCAATGTTATAGCTTACTAAGAAATGACCCAATTTCGACCGATGTGAGTGGCCTCGAAAATTCGCATCTAACAACTGGGTGGCCTCATTTTGGTGATTATAAAGTTTTTGGTATGGAAGAGCCAAAAAAAAATATGCAAGAGGCTCAGTTTCTATTTAAGTCTCAAAACGGTCCACAAAGGGCCAATGCTATAGCCTACGAAGAAAGGACCCAATTTCGAAATATGTCAGTGGCCTCAAAAATTCGCATCTAATTACTGAGTGGCCTCATTTTGAGTGCTTATAATATTTTTGGTATGGAAGAGCCATAAAAAATATGCTCGAGACTCAATTTTTATTTTCGTCCCAAAACGGTCCGTAATGGGCCAATGTTATAGCTTACGAAGAAAGGACCCAATTTCGAACGACGTCAGCGGCCTCGAAAATTCATATATAACTATTGAGTAGCCTTATTGTGAGTGTGTATAAAGTTTTTGGCATGGAAGAGCAAAAAAAAATATGTTCGAGACTCAGTTTCTATTTTCGTCCCAAAATTAATCAAAGAGGGCCAATGCTACAGCCTACGAAGAAAGGACCCAATTTTGAACGATGTCACCAGCCTTGAAAATTCACATCTAACTAAGAGGTGGTCAAATTTTGGGTTCTTACTAAGTTTTTGTCATGGAAGAGCAAAAAAAAATGCCCGAGACTCAGTTTCTTCTTTCGTCCCAAAACGGTCTAAAAACGGCCAATGCAATAGCCTACGAAGAAAGGACCCAATTTCGAACGATGTCAGCGGCCTTGAAAATTTGCAGCAAACTATTGGGTGACCTCATTCTAAGTGCTTATAAAGTTTTTGGCATGGAAGAGACAAAAAAAATAAGCCTGAGACTCAGATTCTATTTTTGTTCCAAAACGGTCCAAAAAGGGTCAATGTCATAGCCTACTAAGAAATGACCCAATTTCGATCGATGTCAGTGGCCTCAAAAATTTGCATCTAACAACAGGGTGGCCTCATTTTGAGTGCTGATAAAGTTTTTTCCATGGAAGAGCCAAAAAAAAATATGCCCGAGACTCAGTTTCTATTTTCCTCCCAAAACCGTCAAAAAAGGATCAATGCTATAGCCTGCGAAGAAAGGACCCAATTTCGAACGATGTCAGCGGCCTCGAAAATTCACATCTAACTACTGGGTGGCCTTATTTTTAGTGATTATAAAGTTTTTGGCATGGAAAAGCCAAAAAAATATGCCCATGACTCAGTTTCTATTTTCATCCCTAAACGGTCCAAAAAGAGCCAATGCTATAGCCTACGAAGAAAGGTCCTAATTTTGAACGATCTGAGCGGCCTTGAAAATTCGCATCTAACTACTAGATGGCCTCATTATGAGTGATGATAAAGTTTTTGGCAAGGAAGAGACTAAAAAAAATGTCCACGACTCAGTTTCTATTTTCGTCCCCAAATGGTCCAAAAAGGGCCAATGTTATAGCTTACGAAGAAAGGACCCAATTTCGAACGATGTCAGTGTCCTTGCATCTAAGTACTGGATGGCCTCATTTTGAGTGCTGATAAAGTTTTTTCCATGGAAGATCCAAAAAAAACATGCCCAAGACTCAGTTTCTATTTTCGTCCCAAATTGGTCCAAAAAGGGCCAATGTTATAGCCTGCGAAGAAAGGACCCAATTTCGAACGTTGTCAGCGGCCTCAAAAATTTACATCTAACTACTGGATGGCCTTATTTTGAGTATTTATAAAGTTTTTGGCTTGGAAGAGCCAAACAATATGCCCAAGACTCAGTTTCTATTTTTGTCCCAAATTGGTCCAAAAAGGGCCAATGGTATAGCCTACGAAGAAAGGACCCAATTTCGAACGATGTCAGTGGCCTCAAAAATTCACATCTAACTACTGGGTGGCCTTATTTTTAGTTCTTATAATTTTTTTGGCATGGAAGAGCGGAAAAAAATATGCCCGAAACTCAGTGTCTATTTTCGCCCAAAACATTCTAAAAAGGGCTAATGCTAGGGTATGAAGAAAGGATCCAATTTCAAACGATGTGAGCGGCCTCAAAAATTCACATCTAACTACTGCATGGCCTTATTTTGAGTGCTTATAAAGTTTTTGGCATGGAAGAGCCAAAAAAATATGCCTACGACTCAGTTTCTATTTTCGTCCCAAAATGGTCCAAAAAGAGCCAATGTTATAGCCTACGAAGAAAGGTCCCAATTTTGAACTATCTTAGCGGCCTCGAAAATTCGCATCTAACTACTAGGTGGCCTCATTATGAGTGCTGATAAAATTTTTGGCAAGGAAGAGACTAAAAAAGTTGCTCGAGACTGAGTTTCTATTTTCGTCCCCAAACGAGCCAAAAAGGGCCAATGTTAGCCTACGAAGAAAGGACCCAATTTCGAACAATGTCAATGGCCTCGAAAATTCGCATCTAACTACTGGGTGGCCAAATTTTGAGTGCTTATAAAGTTTTTGGCATGGAAGAGCCAAAACATACGCCAAAGACTTAGTTTCTATTTTTGTCCCAAAACGGTTCAAAAAGGGTGAATGCTATAGCCTACGAAGAAAGGACCCAATTTCGAACGATGTCAGCTGCCTTGAAAATTTGCATCTAACTATTGGGTGGTCTCATTTTGAGTGCTTATAAAGTTTTTGGTATTGAAGAGCCAAAAAAAAATACGCTGGACATTCAGATTCTATTTTTGTCCCAAAACTATCCAAAAAGAGCCAATGTTATAGCCTACGAAGAAAGGACCCAATTTTGAACGATGTCAGCGACTTCGAAAATTCGCATCTAACTACTGGATGGCCTCATTTTGAGTGCTTATAAAGTTTTTGGCTTGGAAGAGACAAACAATATGTCCAAGACTCAGTTTCTATTTTCGTTCCAAATTAGTCCAAAAAGGGCCAATGCTATAGCCTACAACGAAAGGACCCAATTTCGAACAATGTCAGCGACCTCAAAAATTTACAACTCATGTAATAAATTAAAAAAGTTCATGAAATTGGCCATTTTTTTATAATATTCCAGGTTTGTTCTTCCTTTTCATCGTCTTTCTTCTCTTCAATTTTTTTCTTTCCATCGTCTTTTTCTCTTCATCTAACCTTTTTCTTTTATTTTTTTCAAAATGTTATTTGGTTCAAGATCGTCTACCAAATTTAAAATATCTATTTTTTTTCAAACTATTATTTGGTTGTTCCAAATATAAAATATCATGAAAAAAATTGTTGGGATATTGAATAGACAAATCTAAACGAACGTGCACCTAAATTTGTTGAGATTTAGCTACCCAAATATAAATAATCAAATCTAAACGATCATGTACTAAAAAAATTGTGAACAAAAGTTATTTAGATTTTGCTAACCGATCGTTTAGAGTTGGCTGTCCAAGTTTAATTGATCAAATCTAAACAACCGTGTACCAAAAAAATTTGAAAAAAAATCTAAACGCGACCCTATAGAAAAGAATAGCTAAATCTAAATGATTATTTTTCAAATATATTACATGTCAGATGCCAAATAGTTACATAACATTTTTAGTATTTTCCATTGCGGGCTTGTGGGATTTTTTCACTTTTAAAATTGTTCTGTATCGTGTAAATATTTTGCCACTTTATTATATCCTTAAAAAGACCCCTTTTTTTTTTTCTTTTTCCAACTAATTACTAAAATCCATATAAATCCATTTCTTTCTTTCTTCTTTTTTTTTACACAATTAAACAACTTTAATCCAACTTCTACAATGTGACATGAGCAAATAATCCAAGAAAAAATCTTGAGTTTAAATGCGTATTCATTGATCGATCAAATCAGATATGTAATTATTGGAATAATTATTGGAGACTCAAATAATGGTGGATATACAAGCATGGTAATTTATGTGCTCTTTTATATTGCCATGAATCTATGTTTTGTTTTGCATTGTATCATTTGGTCTATAACTGATAACATTCAAGATTATGTAGGATTATACACAAAAGATCATCTTTTGGCTCTCTCTAGCCCTATGTCTCTTATCCTTGGAAGGTCTTCCTCCACTAGCAGGTTTTTTTCGAAAACTTCATTTATTCTAGTGTGGGCGACAAGCAGGCCTATATTTCTTGGTTTCCATAGGACTACTTATGAACGTTGTTTCTATCTACTATTATCAAAACATAATTAAGTTATTAATGACTGGACGAAACCAAAAAATAACCCCTCACGTGCAAAATTATAGAAGATCTCCTTTAAGATCAAACAATTTCATCAAATTGAGTATGATTGTATGTGCGATAACATCTACTATACAAGAAATATCAATGAACTCGATTATTGAAATTGCTCAAGATACCTTTTTTTAGTTTAGCTTCTATAATCTAATTCTTTGTTGAATATCCCTCTTCCTATCTGGAATCAAAGAATTAGTAGGCTTGTTCATCCAAAAGTAGAAATGAACTAGAGTTATGAACTTATAATCTATAATTTAATGATCGGAATAAGGCTAGGTTATATATATTTTAATTATGAGAAGGGGTCATTTAAATATTAATAATTATTTCTAAAAAAAGGGCGTGTAACAAAAAATATAGCTATAAAAATATAGTTCCTAATTTAATTAAATATAAGATAATTTGTAAATACTTGGTTGGTCTCATTCTTGATCCATCACCATGTTCTACTTTCTTTCTAATAATATTTTAAAGTAATATTCAATGATAAATTCATTATGCAAAGCTAAAAAAGTTTCTATTGTTTTCCCTACATTGAAGTCTACTTCATGAAGTTCATTTCTTAATAAAAATATTTGTGCATGACCAGATAGAAATTTTTAATTAATAATTTTAGTTTATATTATTAAAAATAAAAAGATACCTTACAAGAAATTTTAGATCTCCAAACGCAGCTTCACACCTTTGAGAGAAACAACGTCGGGAGATAGGGCCTCTCTCTATGCAACAATGGAAGTGTTGAGAGAAATGTTCTCTCCCGACACATAAAACAAGTGTTGGTATTTTGTAACCATCTACTGACGTCGTGCATGTAGGGATTTGACAACGTCGTGCATGTAGGGATTTGACAACGTCGTGTTGGTCGGCATAGGGAGTTGTTCTTTAAAAACCCAACATCAAATCAAAACACTAAGCAATATCTTTTTTCTTTCAAGTGCAAGATGTCTCTACATGGTGAGAGCTTTCAGAAACCCTAAGCATTACCAATGGACGGTGAGAGCTTTTAGGGTAAGCTTTGGACTAAACGTGTTGTTCACTTTCATCGTGATGATGCTAGACTTGATGATCGATATTATTTATTCACTCAATGTCTTTGCTGAACTTCTTGGCTTCTGCTTCATGAAGACGTGGACAAAGATTGTGATTCAGACTTGTGTTGCTTCTTCCGACATCGCCTTCAATGGTACGTATCTTTGATTTTTTATTTATTACTTTCGATTTTCTTTTTATAGCTTCTTAGTTAGGGTTCTTAACTTGTGAGACTTTTGTTTCTTCATCTTATGTCTTTCAACTCTAAAATATATCCCTTGTTTCGTTCGTTCGATGCCATCTGAGAATTTCTCTTCCCTAATGTTCCACTTATCCAAATTTCAAATAGGGAATTCTTGGATGATAGGTTTTGGTGGAGGAATCCTAAAACAAAAAAAAAATAGCCTTTTAATTATCGTTAAATGTAAAACCATAAACTTTAAGGATCCTTAGGGACTTATAAGAACTAAGTAAACAAAAGGAAAATGTTAAGGAAGAGATTGAAAGACTAAGAAGGGAAGACAAGATGAAGTTGAGTAAGAAAAGCTCAGGTAGTTTTAAGAGTTTTTGGACCAAAAAACATGTAATTCTAAGGCTAATCCCGATGATGACTGGTCGAGGTCAAAGACACAAAAGCTTAACGAGATGGATCATGTGACATATCTTGGAGCTTTCTTTGTCGAGTTGAAGACATAGTGGTTTTTGAAATGAAAGTCAGGCCAACTCAGAAAAGCTTCCAAGCGAAACTGGGAATAAAGAAGGATATTTAAGGATTCTTGAGCAATCTTGGGATCGAGTTCAGCTGAGATTGAAGGTAGAGAGAGATATCAAAGGGTTCTTGAGGCTATCTCGGGCTATTTTAGCTGAGACTAGAGACAGAGGAGTTTTTTTAAAGGTTTCTCAGAGTGATCTCGGGCCAATTCCGATCGAGAGCTTTCAAGAATAAGTGTTTGATGGAGTGCTATTCCACATTTAAGAACATTGAGAAGTATAAGTATTAAATAGCAAGACATTGATACCTGATCTTGAGGAACATGGTTTAAAACTTGTTTTTAATAGAATTTTAATTTTTATATTATTTTGCATCTATTTTAGTCCTTGTTCTAATATACTGAATTATATATTTGAATTTGAATGTAAGTTTGAGAATTTGAATGCTATTATGAATTTCTGCTCTATTATTTTTCTTTATGGAAACCAATTAAAAAATTTCTATTTCTTTTATCTTTTTAGTATTATTTTAAAACACATGTTTTGTTTTGCTTCTTCTTTACATGAATCTTTGTTTGCAATCTATCTACTTGTTTATTGGGTTTTTTTTTATATTTTTTATTACTTTTTTTTACACAATACGTACATTTGTTGATAATAGCAAATACTACTTGTTCTATTCTTAATCTTCTCAAAGTTGATGTTTTTTGTTATTCTTTTTTGACAATAAGGAAGAAGGATCTGTTATTACTTTTTTTTACACAATAAGTACATTTAATAAAAACATACTTTTCAAATAACTTCATTCTTTTTCTTAAATCATTCATGAAACATAATATAAGAATAGAATCTGTTAAAACTCTTTCCACTTTGGGAAATATATTTTTCTAAATAAATCTCTGTCAAATCTTTATTTCTTTGCTAAGTAATTCTCTATTTTATCTCTGTTTATTCTATATCCTAGAAACTCGATCACGATAGTAAGTAACTCAACCTACCTTGCCTGATATCTCGATCATGATTATATCATGCCTAAACTCGATCATAGTGATGTCATGCATGAGCTCAGTCAAGATAGTAGAGTTCTAATCATACTATCTTGCCTAAACTCGGTGGTAGTTGCTAAGTGGTCAGCATAGCCCTATACCTCTGAAACTCTATGCACATTGACCGTCGAGAACTCAGTATATAAAACAAACATAGTTTTCTTGCTTAAAACCATTCTCAATAATGTAACACCCCAAAAAATGAAGATAATTTTTAGACAAAATTATCTTAGTTTTTTTTTAATTATGTTTAATTTATTGGACGTTTATTTTGAAGATTATTTGATCTCGTGGACATTGGAATTAATTAGATATTTGTTGGAAGAATATTTGATTAATTAGAGGATTTGAATTTGTGTTGTTTCTTGTAAATTGGATTTAATTCTACGTTACAAAGTTTAAGTAAAGTTGTGGAAATAATTTAGTTTTATGAAAATTGAAATTTATTAAATAAATTTTGATGTTATTTAATTAAATTAAAGTGTGGAAATTTTGTTGAAGATTTGATAAATATATATATTTAAATATATATATATATATATATATAATTATGAAAAAGAAAAAGATAATTACATTTGTCAAAATATAATTATTTAAGAGAAAAATAATAAGAAAACAATTATATTTTTTAAAAGTATAATTATTTGTAAAAGTATAATTATTTTGATAAAAGAATAAAGTTGATGGGATTTAATGGGATTTAATGAAGAGAGAGAAGATTTGATATTTGGACAAGATAACTATTTTTGGAAGTTAAAAGTTGATTTGATGGAAGATTTATTTGAGAAAAGAGAAGAGAATTTCATATAATTGAAAAAGTAAAGTTAATTATATAATGGAATATAATTATAATTGTTTAGGAAAAAAAAAATAATCCATGTAAAAAGAGAGAATAATGATTTAAATAAATATATATATTATATATTTTGGTGAGAGAATAATAATAAATAATAATAATAAAGGAGTATTAATATTATTATTATTAATAGTTATGAATGCCTAAGATTTTGTGCATTTAAGGAATTTATTGAGAAAAGATAATGAGAATAAAAATATGTGTACATATTGGTATTATATATGTATGTGTGTGTGTATATATATATATATATATATATATATATATATCCTATAAGGAAAAGAAAAAAAGGAAAAGAAAAAGAAAAAGGAAATAATAATGATAAATATTATTATTATTTGGGTTTATAAATAGCATTGAAATGCTTAAATTGAAAAGAGAAATAGAAAAAGAAAATGTTCTTCATCTTGGAATTAATTTTGGTGGCATGCCTTTGGAAAGTCCTTTTGGGGCAAATCTTGAAGATTTAAATGACGAATTTTTCCCATCAAGATTGATTTGGTTTCAACCTCAATTTTGGGTAAGTTAATTTGAGAGAATTTTTTAGACGAAAGTCAATTGTTAATTTTATTAATTAAGATACTGAAATTTTCTTTTATGATTAGGATTGAATTAATTGGAGAATTTTTACTGTCAACAAAGAAATATTCTTAGCTAATCTCAGGTAAGAGATTTTACTACTAGACCTTCGAAAATAAAATTAAGAGCTTGCACGTATTTTTCATTATGCATTGATGTAGCTAAGATGCATAATGTGATTGATATGGATGACTGATGTGGATGATTGAGATGTTATGACCGATATGAAATGACTGATATATTTATGATGCATGAAATATTAATCACAAGATAATGACATTATGATTGATATTCATACCATGTTATGATATTTATGATAAGCTACATGCTATGGATGAGTCTTCTATTAACTTTGTCTACTAGGGTCGTGCCCATATAGGTGTCCCTCAAAATCACCACCTTTTTATGACTGTGTGGTTCGACGGGACCACTAGTCTCTCATGATAACTTTTTTAACTTTTATGAATGATCTGACGGGGTCACTTACATCCCAAATCTCTTAGGTGTTTCTACGGGTTCACATATAGCCTAGATGTGTCTCTATAGGATTACTGGATAGTGTGTGTTCGGGAGCATGATAGTTTGGGGTACTTCCTTATGGAACCCTAATGGAAAGTTAATAGGCACCTAGCGAGACTAGTAGTGAGTTCGTTACTGAGTATATGTTTATACTCATCATTTTTTATATTTAATATTTCAGGCAAAGTTAAAGATAGAGGAAAGCTGGTGCGCAATAGGAAGGATCCAACATGGCCAATGGGGACACAATTTTGCTTTCGCTTTTCATTGTTTGTTTTCAGTGTTTAGTTCTTAAACATTTTATTTAATTATTTTTATTATATTTAAAAATTTTAAAATCTGTTGCACATGACCCTCGAGAACTCGGTATATAGAACAAACATGGTTTTCTTGCTTAAAACTATTCTTAATAAACTCATGCTTTTCCAACATCTTTCTAATACATTGAGTAAATCTATTTCAGATACTTAAAGTGTATTCATAAACATCGCTTGTAAATCTCATCAGCCAATTCTCAATAAATACATGTTTTGCTAAACATTTCTAAACTCATATTTTGGAAAATTTTCTAAATAACATACTTCAACATTTTTCGTAAACATGCTTGTAAAGGGGAAAGTTTATCAAAGGGAATGAACAAGGATATTTTGAGTATTAAGCTTGCCGCCTACTAAACTTAGAAATACTTTCATAATAAGAAGTATGAAACAAGGGTAATTCTTTGATAACGAATAAAACTTGCTCGCATCAAGAGAGGTGTTGAAACACAAAAGGGAAGGTGAATCACTAAGGAGGATTGGTGCTTGAGAACAAGCATAATACGGAGCGATGATTGAGGACAAGTATTATTCTAGATTTGGAGGTGTGTAACATGAAGAAATAACTGTTATTAATAGCCTTTTTTATTAGAATAATGGGGTAAAACACATAAGGAGAAGATTAGAACGCATAACTTATGTTGTAAATGCGTAAATATTTAGAAATATGATTTACATAAATGTCAATCCTGTTTTACACGGTTATCATGTTTAAACACAAGATAAGTGGGAAAAGAAGAAAGGAGCAGATCACACTTGATATCTCGCGCAAAGGTAATGCAACAGATTACGCTTTGTGATTAACAACCCCAGGCGCTGAACCTAACCATCACGCGAGGAAAGCTCACAAAAAGACAAGAATGATAGTTAGAGTGATGTGACTTCACAGGGGTAGATGACAACACTGACACATTCAGAGGAACAGAGTTTTTCCATCGAAAAAGTAGCCTATACAAGCACTTCATCTCCATCGAGAGAAGAGAGGTTTTAATAGACCTAGAGCTTGAAGAAATCAGAAAGAGAGAGACTCAAATAACCAGAGAAAATTATAGAGAAAGAGGAGCTTAAACAAGTTACCTGGAGATTATACAACCGTGATAAAAGTAAAGATTATTTGTTGTTGATCTCCAAACTTGTAGTAACGATTTTCATTCTTTTGTCTTTCCATTTTCTATTTCATTGAAGTGTATGTATTGTTCATATTGTACAGTGGCCAAAGGACTATATTCTTTATACATATACTACATATTCATACCTTTTCAATTTATCATTTCTTAACATTTCATCTATCTCGTGTTATTAAATGAGAAGAGTTATGATAAATTCTTGATAAGGAGTTCAACTTATAATTCTTATTGCATTAGTTTAGCTATGTTCATCACTTGGCCAGTGTCAATCGCCAACTACCTGAGAAGGTAAGTAACAAGGATAAAGATAATGCGCGTAAGGGAAAGTTTGGTGGCAAACTTCACCTTAACGAGGTAGCTTCCAACATTTGTATACCAAAAGGTGAACAAGCGCAGATAACAGGCACTGAGAGGTTGTCGTCCTTATGCAATTATAGCGTGTCAAGGTTATCGCAATGCCTAAACATCTAATAGTATGTAGAATTTCCTTCACCCGTCATCTGCATACAAGTCAGTTCAACTCATTCTTCCTTAGCTTAAATTGCTCTTTGTGAATGAGTCTCGAGATGCAAATAAGTAGTTGTAGTTAGCGTTACATTCCTTCAATTTGATTGCCATGAAGCCTAAACTCTAAGTGGAATCTAGAACTAATGTCTATATCAGTTCTCTGTGTTCAACCCTAGATCACCTAGGTAAACCTGCAATTCACTTGCACTTGAATGAGTCGTAGGAAAACTTGTTCTCGACCAGGACTTAAAATCTATGCGATGAAAAGGCACATAGTGAGCATCTAGCATGCTATGATCATGGCCTATGAAGCATATACAGAGAGTTACAATGAGCGCGTCATGTGCAATGACCGGACTCAATGACCTATTGCATCTGTATTACACTTATCAAGAAACTATTAAGTATGAGTACAAACCAACCATATAGGAATCTTTGTGCACATGACATATCCTTTGAAGGGTTGCTATATATATACATCGTACAATATAGTGTAAAACATTTTAAAATTATTCTTTACTTAAATACTTATCATAAAATATACTTAACAAACATTTCAAATCTCATGCTTTGGTAACATTTTGCTAAATCAGTAAACTTAAGTAATTTATACATCAAAGCATGCTTAAAACATTTGATGGTCACGCTTTCTTGGTAGAATTTTTTTTGACGTTTCTTAGCCATCAACGTAGATTTTTTTTTTTTTACATTTTTTGGCCATCATCAAATGTCAAGTTGTAGTTGTGTTTACTTTTTAGTCCAAAAGTCTTATTTCCAAAGAGATTTAATTTTTAAAAAAATAATAATAAAAAGAATGAGAATTTTTAAAAATAGCAAATTTTACAAAATATTTACAACTTATAGCAAATTGTATCACTAATACTCATTGATATGCTATAGTGATAGAAAACTATCATAGATAGAATCTAAAATTTTGCTAAACTTATAAATATATATTTTAATTTCTATTGCTATTTTTAAAAATATCCCATAAAAGAACCTATATTTACTTCTAATCCCATTCAAAGATTTTTATTAAATTTTCACATATTGTTTCACTTCAAAATTAAATTAATCAGATTATTTACAATCCAAAATGGTTGCTTTCCATTGCACCACCAAAAATAATCTAAAACTTTATACTATTATAAATACTAATGTAATAAGGTAGATGCCCATTAGTGTACTTAATAGTCATATAGTCACATGTCTTTCCATCAACCATCCAAAACTCATGTCATGTGTCTATAAGAGACTCATCCTTAGCGGTGATGTAATCCACTTCATGTTTGCCAAATTGCCTATAAATAGTGGTATTTGGTGGAGTTGTAGGACATAATAAGATTGGAGAGAAATCCAAAGAAATTAGAGAAAGTAAAGAATTATGAGATTTTGATTTTCCTAATTATTTTCTTACTTCTTTATTTCTTTGTTTATATTATTTATATATTAGTTTATATTAGTTTATTATTTTAATATTATATTTCCTCAGTTTTTGTATTCTGATTGTGTTCCGTTTCCACAACACATTATCAGCATGAGCTTCGATCGTCTCCTCTACCAAAGGTAGGTCATCTTAACGGTCTGTCAATTTTCTCCTATCGTTATAATTAATAAAATAAATATTATTTTGCATGTTTGATATATATTAAATTTTTATTATTTGATACTAATTGTAATAATTTTTTTATCATGAAAGTTTGATACATTAAAAAGTCATTAAGAATATGATCATTAGAAAAGAAATTATTTTTTCTTTCGGATATGCTCTTGAATAGCAATATCGAGAGAAATAATTTGAAGAATATTATATTAATTTCTTCTCACGGTTGAATGAGATAAGTTTCCCTAAAGTGAATGTTGTAAATTTTAGATAACGGTGAATAAAAATATTCAATCTTGACCAACTGGAACAATCACATTTCCTAAAGTGAATGCTGTGAATTTAGCGATTGTTATAAGAAGTAATTATTTTTCGTGGTTGGTCGTTATAATCGTCTAAAATCTCAAAAGAACCATATGAAATGATGATCATAAAAAGAAAAATGTGGAAGCAGATTGTGCATATCTAACTGATAATATATCTGGCCTATCCAGTATGACAAATTTGGATCACTACAAGAATACGGACTTATCGCGATGCCAGAAACAACATCACTCAAAGCAACGTCAGCGTTAAAAAGCTTTTGCCCACATCAGACCCAATACATTGCCGTATGGACCTTTCTGCAACATACGGGATCACCACGTCGTAGAAAAGTTACTAATTAATTTGTTATTTTACTTTATATGTTTCATTTTGTTTTGTTCGAGACTTTCCACAATGTCCGTCACCAACACGTCGTGGAAAGCTAAATATTTAATTTGTTTTCGACTTTCCACAACTTGCCTCCGAGAGACGTCGCGAAAATTCCTAAAAAAATTAAATATTTACCTTTTTGCGACACACGCCTGACTTACGTCGTAGAAAGATGAATATTTAATTTATTTTTGGACTTTTCGCGACGCATATTCAAAACACGTTGCAGAAAGTCTAAATATTAAATTCGAATGATAAACTTTTCATGACATATGTGTCCTCGAACGTTGTAGAAAGTCTAACATTCTGCGACGCGACTCTGACACACATCGCAAAAAGTCAAACATAATAATTTGTTATTTGACTTTCTGCGATGTGGCAGAGTAGACGTCGCAGAAAGTAAACATAATCAGTAACGTCAACAACCTAACTCATTGCGGAAACAGCCTTTCTGCGATATTTTTGAAGATGTCGCGGAAAGTCATGGCTATTTCAACGCAAAATTCATTTGCAAACTCATGAAAGAGAAGGAAATTTAGGTAAGAGAAGGAAATTTAAGAGAGAAAGGGACAATCTTTGAAAGAGAAAGTGAGAGAAAGAGTCGTTGCCGTCACCGTCGCCACCCACTGTCGTCGCACCACCCACTGTCGTCGTTGTCGTTGCCGCCCGCCGTCTTGAGGTCGTTTTTTGTGTTTTTTTTTCATTTAGGTGTGTAAAGTGTATGTATATGTATATGTGTAGGTATATGTTTATTGTGTATGTGTTATGTGTATATGTTTATGGTATATGTATATGTAGGTATATTTTTATGTAAATATAAGTTTATGTGTATATGTTATGTGTATATTTAATGTGTATGTATATGTATATGTAGGTATATGTTTATTGTGTATGTGTTAGTATAATTTTATGTGTGTAGATGTTATGTGTATATTTAATGTGTATGTATATGTATATGTAGGTATATGTCTATTGTATATGTGTTAGTATAATTTTATGTGTGTGTATGTGTTATGTTTATATTTATCTATAGGTATATGTTTATTGTGTATGTGTTATGTATATATGTTTAGGGTGTATGTATATGTATATGGTATATTTTTATGTAAGTATAATTTTATGTGTTATATGTATATTTAATGTGTAATGTGTAATGTATCTGCATGTATAGTTTAGCGTATATGTATATGTATGTATATTTGTTATTGCAATTAGAAAATTAAAAAAAAATAAATATTGTATGAAATTAGATGAAATTTGAATACATTATATTAAACAATAGTTTATGGTTTAGTAAATTTGAGATAAAGCTGAGAGGCTTTATCGAATTTAATATGAATTTCATTTTCAAATGCCATTTTGAATTTTTAAAATGTTAATTAACGTAACTAAAATGAAGTATGTATAAAACTAATATAACATATTTATTTGTTAGGCCTTTTAACGAGATTGACAAGAGTTTGATAAAAATTAGGGATAGGTTTTCTATTGAGTGCAGAAAATGAGTTTTTCAGTTTTTAGAAGTTGCAAAACATCACACAAATAATTATGAAAAAATAAGGTGTCCATGCAATAAATGTATAAATTCAAACTGGGACTCCTTAGAGGGTGTGAGGCGACATCTATTAACTACTAGAATAGCCTTCTCCTATATCAACTGGGTGTATCATGGAGAGCCCTTGACCTTGAACATAGGTATACAAACATTTAATGAAGGAACGAGTAGTAGTTACCCAATAGTTGATGAAGAAACCAGCAGTAACTCAGTTAATGAAGAAAATGAAATGTTGAATATGTTGCATGATTTACAAGCTGGTATTGAACAAGTAGAAGAGAGGAAGGAAGATTTAGATTTAGAAGAAGACAAAACAAACAACGTATTTAAAGAGTTACTAAATCAAGCAAGTTGTGAGCTATACTTCGGGTGTTCTGAATTTTCATCATTAAATTTTTTGGTTAAAATGATGCACTTCAAGATTCTCAATGGTTGGAGCAACAAGTTCTTCGATATGATGTTAGAGTTAATAAAACATGTATTTCCAATGTGTAGTACTAACATCCGTAATTCTTTCTATAAAGCCAAACAAAAATTGTATAATTTGGGCTTAGGGTATGAGACTATTCATGCTTATAAGTATGACTGTGTATTATTCTAGAAGAAGTTCGAGGACTTGCAACAATGTCTGACTTGTGGTGGGTCTCGATATAAGATTAATTTCAACAAATCAGGAAAACAAATTCCACAAAAGGTATTGCGTTACTTTTTGTTGGTGCCAAGATTACAACGACTATTTGTATCGCAAGAAAGTTTGACAAACATGCGATGACATAAGGATAAACGAGTGGAAACAAAGGATGTGTTGAGACATCCAGTCGATGCAGAGGGATGGAAGCACTTTGATTCTGAATTTCCTGATTTTGCATTGGAGCCACGGAATGTTCGTTTGGGGTTAGCTTCAGATGGATTCAATCCGTTTGGTTACATGAGTACCTCGTATAGTATGTGGCCTATAGTGTTAATTCCATACAATTTGCCACCATGGAAATGCATGAAAGAGTCAAACTTTTTTCTGTCATTGCTTATTCCCGAGCCTACATCTCCCGGTAGAGAGATTGATGTCTACCTACAGCCATTACTTGAAGAGTTAAAAAATCTATGGACGTTTG
>JBBPDI010000023.1:24909091-24914727 GCA_037974545.1 Cucumis variabilis | reverse complement strand
GCGAAACTGATTGCAAAAGAGGGGAAATCGGCCACATTAAAATTACCTTCTGGGGAGGTCCGTTTGATATCCAAAAACTGCTCAGCAACAGTCGGACAAGTGGGGAATCTTGGTGTGAAATCCAAAAGTTTGGGTAGAGCCGGATCTAAGCGTTGGCTAGGTAAGCGCCCTAGAGTAAGAGGAGTAGTTATGAACCCTGTAGACCATCCCCATGGGGGGGGTGAAGGAAGGGCCCCAATTGGTAAAAAAAAACCCACAACCCCTTGGGGTTATCCTGCACTTGGAAGAAGAACTAGAAAAAGAAAAAAATATAGTGAAAATTTGATTCTTCGTCGCCGTAGTAAATAGGAGAGAAAATCGAATTTCTTTCTTCATCTTTGTCTTTTCAAAAAAAATAGGAGCAAGCTATGACACCTGCACAAAAAGAAAAAAAGACTTTTGTAGCAAATCATTTATTAAAAAAAATTAATAAGATTAACACAAAAACAGAAAAAGAAACAATCAAAACCTGGTCCCGGGCATCTACCATCATACCAATAATGATCGGACATACTATTGCTATCCATAATGGAAAAGAACACTTACCTATTTATATCAATAATGAGATGGTAGGCCACAAATTGGGAGAATTTGCACCGACTTTCAATTTTCGAGAACATACGAAAAATGATACTAAATCTCGTCGGTAAGAAGAGTTAATAATATTATAGGTACTTATAATTGATTAGTAAGAGGAGAACTTTATGTTACAGAAGAAAAAAACAGAAGTCTACGCTTTAGGTCAAAATATATCTATGTCTGCTCACAAAGCGAGAAGAGTAATTGACCAAATTCGGGGCCGTTCTTACCTCACGACACTTTTTTTATTAAAATTCATGCCTTATGGAGCATGTTCGCGCATTTTCAAATTGGTTTGGTCTGCAGCAGCAAATGCTCGTCACCTTCTGGGTTCTAAGAACGAAAATTTATTCATTAGTCAAGCTGAAGTCAACGAGGGTACTAGCCTGAAGAGATTCAAGCTTCGAGCTCGAGGATGTAGTTATCCGATAAAAAGACCTACTTGCCATATAACTATTGTAATGAAAGATAGATCCTTAAATAACTCTGAAAAGAAAGTCAAAGTCTTTTTAGATGCCGATAACTTTTTAGTAGATGCCGATGACTTTGTACAAAAAGACTTTCTGAACTGGTTAAAAAACCCTATCACTAAACCGAAAAATAAGTATCTAACTCTGGAATATCATGATATGTATAGTAATGGGGGAGCATGGGACAAAAAATAAATCCACTTGGTTTGAGACTTGGTACAACCCAAAGTCATCATTCACTTTGGTTTGCAAAACCAAAAAATTATTCGAAAGAGCTACACGAAGATGAAAAAATAAGATATTATATCAAGAATTATGTACAAAAAAATATGACATCCAGCGTCAGGGCACTTATACGTATTGAGATTGAAAAAGCCGTTGATCTAACTAGCATGAAAATCTATATAGTACCCGCACCCGCAGAAGTATTCAACAAACATTACCGGCGAGAAAGCAAAAACTTACAACCAAATCTACAAAAAGAATTTGCTTCTGTGAACAAAAAATTTGACTTGAAAACCCGTAAATGTATTTCTGTGCCCCCAAAATTGAACTTTACTCTCATAAAAATTTTTGAGCCTTATAGACATCCTAATATTCTTGCAGAATTTATATCCGACCAATTACAGCAGCGAATTCCATTTCGAAAAGCAATGAAAAAGGCGATTGAATTAGCTAAACAAGCAAATACAAAAGGAATTCGAGTCCAAATTGCAGGACGTATTGGAGGAAAAGAAATCGCGCGGGTTGAATGGCTCCGAGACGGTAGGGTTCCCCTACAAACCATTCAAGCTAAAATTGATTATTGTTCCTATCCAGTTCGAACTATCTATGGGGTATTAGGCATCAAAATTTGGATATTTTTAGACGGAGAATAATAAACCTTTCCCTTCCCTTCTATTCGGTGAGAAACTCAAAAATTCGAATTTGAAATTCTCTAAGGTTGACTAAAAATTCAATTGAACCTTTAATATAATTGCTATGCTTAGTGTGCGACTCGTCGGTTTTTTTAGGCTTCGTATAAAAAAAGCCCTAAAGTAGAAACTAATAACTCTAGAAAAAATAACCAACTCATCACTTCACATTATCTGGATCCAAATAAGCAGTCAAGATATGACAGATCAATCATATGCTTGTAGCAACTGAAATCTTTTTGCATAAATAAAAAAATAGGATTCCAAATTCTGAATAGAAAGAGAGAAAAGAAAAGAAGGGTGTGGATAAATGGAAGGGTGAGAGAAAGAAAGAAAAAGAATATTGCTGATATCTAATTCCAATATCGAATATGTAAGGTCTATGGGTCATCTCATAAAAAAGTGCACTGTAATAAAGCATCAATCCGGAGTCATCGCATAAAAAAGTGCAATAGAATAAAGCATCAATCCGGATTCATCCATAATAAAATGAATTTGTGCATAGAACAAAACAAAAAATTAAGAGCTTCGAGCCAATAAAGACTGAGAAGATTGACTCAAGAAAAAATGTCATTCCCAGCTCCATTGCAGAATTAATTAAGGCCTAACCATTAAGTAAGAAGAGATGGGAACGAGGGAACCTGTGGATCTAAAAGATTCTATTGAAAACGAATTCTACGGATTCATGGATCTGGATGGCGGAATAGACCAGAGACCAATTCATCTATTCGAAAAATTATGAACTATTGCTAGAACCGAAGAAAAAGTGAATTGAAAGAGTCAATATTCGCCCGCGAAAACTGGATTTTCTTGTAAATAGGATAATACGGTGAAATGAAAGGCTAAAAAACACAAGACAGATTCATTTTAACATTCTCAAAACGAATAGACTCTATGTTGAGCTATCGATATAAAGAGGATAGAAAGTCATAATAGATTTGAGATAAATGAAATACAGACTTCGGTCTATTACTTACTTATACTTATTAAATACATGTGTCTCTTACTTGAAATTCTATTTGATCTTTCATTCAATTTCAATATTTTTGAATCCCTTTATTCGCGAGGAGCCGGATGAGAAGAAAGTCTCACGTCCGGTTCTGTAGTAGAGATGGAACTCAAACCCAATCATCAACTATAACCCCAAAAGAACCAGATTCCGTAAACAACATAGAGGAAGAATGAAAGGAATATGTTTGCGAGGTCAATCTATTTGTCTCGGAAAATATGCTCTTCAGGCACTTGAACCTGCCTGGATCACATCTAGACAAATAGAAGCAGGTCGACGGGCAATGACACGAAATGCGCGCCGCGGTGGAAAGGTCTGGGTACGCATATTTCCAGACAAACCGGTTACAGTAAGAGCGGCAGAAACCCGTATGGGTTCGGGGAAAGGAAATCCTGAATATTGGGTAGCAGTTGTTAAACCAGGTCGAATAATTTATGAAATTGGCGGAGTACGCCAAAATATAGCCAGAAAGGCTATTGAAATAGCAGCGTCCAAAATGCCTATACGAACTCAATTCATTAGACAGACTTATGGGTTCGGGCAAAAGAAATAGATCAAAAAACACTCGAAGGTGCAGATTTCCTTTTTTGGACAAACAATATTTCTTTTTTTCTTCGCCTTTTACTTTGCATTTTAACGAACAAATAAAAAATGATATGATTCAACCTCAGACGTATTTAAATGTAGCGGATAACAGCGGGGCTCGAGAATTGATGTGTATTCGAATCATAGGAGCCAGCAATCGTCGATATGCTCATATTGGTGACGTTATTGTTGCGGTGATCAAAGACGCAGTTCCAAAAATGTCGCTAGAAAGATCCGAAGTGGTCAGAGCTGTAATTGTACGTACTTGTAAAGAACTCAAACGCGACGACGGTATGATAATACGATATGATGACAACGCCGCAGTTGTCATTGATCAAGAGGGAAATCCAAAAGGAACTCGAGTTTTTGGTGCGATTGCAGAGGAATTGCGACAGTCCAATTTGACTAAAATAATTTCATTAGCTCCAGAAGTATTATAAAATGAAACCATAATATAGTTCCATAATAGGGTTAGAATAAGCTATTTGAAAGAAATAGATTCATATTCAGGTAGTAGATTGTGTCTCGCGCCTATACCTTTCAAAATTCATAGTCATAAACAAACAAAAAACAAGAAAAACATGTTGATTATATCCAAATTTGGAGGCATTAATACTTTTAAGTCATTATGGGGAAGGATACTATTGCTGACATGCTAACCTCTATCCGAAATGCTGATATGTCTAGAAAAAGAGTAGTTCGAATACCATTTACTAATATCAGTGAAAGTATTGTGCAAATACTTTTACGAGAAGGTTTTATCGAAAACGTGAGAAAACATCGCGAAAACAACAAATCTTTTTTGGTTTTAACCCTAAAAAGGAATCGGACTTATAGAAAAACGTTCAATTTAAAACGGATCAGTCGACCTAGTCTAAGAATCTATTCTAACTATCAACGAATTCCTAAAATTTTAGGCGGGATGGGGATTGTAATTCTTTCTACTTCTCGAGGGATAATGACAGACCGCGAGGCTCGATTAGAAAGAATAGGCGGAGAAAGTTTGTGTTATATCTGGTAATGCTTCTAATATCCAAATGAAATTCGAAACTTTCGAGTTGTGATAAAGAAAGGGCATAGGTTCTCTAATCTCGAGTCCCATCTACGACCTCATCTTTGAAAACGATATATATCGTTTTTCTATGGGACAGAATAAAAGAGGTTTTACTTACAACGAAAAATAGAAATGAATTCAGAAAGGGTTCATTACCGAATCCCCTCCCAATGGTATGTTTCGGCTTCGTTTCCATAATAATGATCTAATTCTCCCTTATATTTCGGGAAAGATAGAACTTCCTTTAATAAGGATCCGGCCAGGGGATCCCTCCAAAATTGAACTAAGTCCTTATCATGCAACTAAAGAACGGAGAATTTCGCGACTTTGCCAAAAACAAGATTTCAAAAATTAGGTCTTTTTTCAACTTTCACCTTCAATATGATTCGAGAGAAAAAATAGCAAGAAACTTATTTTCTGCCAAGAAGTAGATTCAGAATTAAGGTTAAGGGTCGGAAAATATGAAACTAAGAGCCTCTGTTCGTAAAATTTGTGAAAAATGTCGATTAATACGCCGGCAGAACCGAATTCTAGTAATTTGTTCCAACCCAAGACATAAACAAAGACAAGGATAATCAGACTCGGGAAAGGACCCGATATTCAAATACAAGAGAAGATCTTCTTTGACAGAAAATGGATATCTCCATATATCTCTGACTCATATTTATGAGATGATAAAATATGGCAAAAGCTATACTGAGATTTCGTTCGCGTAGAACTCGTCGTTCACGTAGGCGTATACGTAGAATACCAAAAGGGCGGATTCATGTTCAAGCAGGTTTTAATAATATCATTGTGACTGTTACCGATCTACAGGGTCGAGTGCTTTCTTCGTCCTCTGCCGGTCATTGTGGCTTACGGGGTAAACGAAAAGCGACGCCATTTGCTGGTGAAGCCGCAGCAGCAAACGCTCTTAGTTCAGTAGTCATGAAACGAGCCGAAGTCATGATAAAAGGTCCAGGTCGCGGAAGAGAGCCAGCATTACG
>JBBPDI010000023.1:24898514-24904081 GCA_037974545.1 Cucumis variabilis | reverse complement strand
CTTGTGTTTGAGGGGTACAATCTCCCGGACAAAGAAAGAAGAAGATATAAAAAAACGGCGAGTCAAATCAAGATTTCTCTAGTCCCCTATACGAATATAAAACTCAATAACAAATCAGAAAAAGAAAATGGATTCGAAAGCCATCAAAACAATGTTGTATCAGACTACTTGTCTTCTTGTAGTTGGATCTCCAAGTTTTTGGAATGCTCCAAATTCGACTTGAGCATCCAAATCTGGGTCAATACCAGCAAAAACATCTCGGAAGAGGGTTCTAGCACCATGCCAAATGTGTCCGAAGAAAAAGAGCAAAGCAAATGAAGCATGTCCAAAAGTAAACCAACCCCTTGGACTGCTACGAAAAACACCGTCAGATTTCAAAGTCGCACGATCTAATTCAAAAATTTCCCCCAATTGAGCGCGTCTAGCATATTTTTTCACAGTCGCGGGATCATTATAAGTGACTCCATTGAGTTCGCCACCGTAGAACTCAACAGTTACACCTACTTGTTCGACACTATACTTCGATTCTGCCCTTCGAAAAGGAACGTCGGCTCGAACAATCCCCGCTCCATCTACCAAAACGACCGGAAATGTTTCAAAAAAAGTGGGCATCCGACGTACAAAAAGTTCACGCCCTTCTTTATCTCGAAAAATAGGATGTCCTAACCATCCAACCGCTATTCCATCCCCGTTATCCATTGAACCCGCCCTGAATAATCCCCCTTTTGCCGGATTATTGCCGATGTAATCATAAAAGGCTAATTTTTCAGGAATTTTAGACCAAGCTTCTGATAAACTTTGATTTTCGGCTAAGCCAGTACTAACTCTGCGATATATCTCTTGCTGGAAGTACCCTTGATCCCATTGATAACGAGTAGGTCCAAATAATTCAATGGGGGTAGTTGCTGAACCATACCACATAGTTCCAGCAACAACAAAAGCGGCAAAAAAGACAGCCGCGATACTACTGGAAAGCACAGTTTCAATATTGCCCATACGCAATCCTTTGTATAGGCGTTGGGGTGGGCGGACACTAAGATGGAATAGGCCTGCTAATATACCCAATGTTCCAGCCGCAATATGATGAGAGGCTATTCCTCCCGGAACAAAAGGATCAAAACCTTCCACGCCCCACGCTGGATTTACATATTGTACTTTGCCAGTTAGTCCATAAGGATCGGCTACCCATATTCCAGGACCATACAAGCCTGTTACATGAAATGCACCAAAACCAAAGCAAGCCACCCCCGCCAGAAATAAATGAATTCCAAAAATCTTGGGCAAATCCAAAGAAGGTTTTCCGGTCCGCTCATCAGTAAATATTTCGAGATCCCAATACACCCAATGCCAGATCGCTGCTAAAAAGCACAAGCCAGAAAACACAATATGCGCTCCGGCCACACCTTCGTAACTCCAAATACCCGGATATGTTATAGTCCCTCCTGTGATACCCCAACCACCCCATGAATTGATTATTCCTAAACGAGTCATGAAGGGTATAACGAACATACCCTGTCTCCACATTGGATCAAGAACGGGGTCAGAAGGATCAAAAACTGCTAATTCATATAGAGCCATCGAACCGGCCCAACCAGCAACCAGAGCTGTATGCATTATATGAACAGAAAGCAAGCGGCCGGGATCATTCAATACGATAGTATGAACACGATACCAAGGCAAACCCATGAAAATACCCCTTTCTCAAAGAAAAAAAGACACTACGCAACTTTATTGCACGCAACTTTATTGCACGCAACTTTATTGCATTGGAAAATACTATACTCTGACTATGTTATGTCCCCCTCCCTTCGGGGATTCGTTCAGAGCAAGGGTTACTATTCATCTTTGTTTTATTCTATTGGGAAGAATGGAACAATTCCGTTCGTAGGAAAAAGGATAAGCAGATTTATTCTATACTCAATAAGTAAGAATACGCAATGGGAAGGTTGAGGCCTTTTCTATGAGCAAGTGTGTCCGTACTGGTTCATCATTCCAAGGGCCTATTTCGAATAATTTGACCTTATTCATTCTGTCTTTCTTTCTGAATTTTTGATAAAGGACAATATTCGAAAAACTAGAAAACCCTTCTTACGTTTCCACATCAAAGTGAATAGCTCCTTATTTTGTCTTTCATTTTATGCCAGTTGGCGTTCCGAAAGTCCCACCTAAGCTAGACTCTGAATCTGAAAAAGAAAAAGCTAAATTATTCGCAGAAACAATCGAATCCCTCAGAAGAGGAAAAAAATTCTACGACGAAGAAGAAAAAAAAGTCGAAGAAGAAGTAGATGAAAAAGAAGTAGATGAAAAAAAAGTCGAAGAAGAAGTAGATGAAAAAGAAGTAGATGAAAAAAAAGTAGATGAAGAAGAAGAGGTAGATCAAGAAGAAGAAGTAGAAAAAGTAGAAAAAGTCAAAGTATACGAAAAAGGAGACGAAGTAGATAAAGTAGATAAAGTAGAAAAAAAAAAGGAAAAAGACGGAGAAGAAGAGGAGGAAGAGGAACTTTGGGTTGACTTATAGTGCGACTTGTCAGATATATTGGCTCATATGGGATTTCCCCGTTCTCTCCCCGATTGAGAGATCCTCTATTTCGCCCAAGAAAGATGAATTGAATCATCCAAAATTTGGAGCGTGAAGTCCAATTAGATACATTTTTTAGGGGCATTCAAATTACTATTAGCCCTTCGAATAATTTATGGTTGGCTTGGTGGGACGAATAAATTGAAGTATCCAGGCTCCGTTTAAAAAAACCAATTGGTAATCTATCTACCATTACTCCTTATATCATAAACGGATTCCTAGTTAGAAAGAAATCTTATTTGTAAATAGAAATGATCTGAAACTGTTCTGTTAATCAATCAAGTAATATGCATGAAGACCTGGAATATTTGCCGAAATGCCTGAATTGCGAAAAAAGAAGTGGTAATGGGAGTCTTTGTTCTATATGTGCAAATCAAAAGCGGGTGGATCTTTACCCGGAGTAGAGTAGAAACCTAAAAAGATTCAGATTAACGAGGTCCATTTAGGAACAAGCAAATGACATCGTGATTTGAATTGGATCTTGATGAAAGAGTATATCAATGAAAAGTGAATTCGATAAGTTTCATTAATTATTTACTCGTCTTTATTGAAAATCGAATCAAAATGAGAAGTCCGAAAGAGCATTCTATGAAATCCGAAAGGGGATTGGAATCTATACATTGATTTTTTTCGAAAAATTTTGGAACCGTATGCGTCAAAAGGCGCCTGTACGGTTCCTAAGGAACCGAATTTGACCCTAATCGAACGACTTTATCGAGAAAGAATACTTTTTTTATTCAAAGACCTGGATAAGGAGCTCGCGAATACAATTGTGGGTCTTGTAGTATTTCTCAATCTGGAGGATAATACCAAAGACCAATTTTTATTTATCAACTCTCCTGGTGGATCACTAGTGTATGGAATAGCTGTGCATGATATTATTGGAGTAGTGCGAGCAGATGTAAATACACTAGGCCTGGGAGTAGTCGCTTCAATGGCCGCTTTCGTCCTGTCCGGAGGAAGACAAACCAAACGTATAGCATTCCCTCACGTTTGGCGCCAATGAGGTTTTATTTGAGAGAAAAAAGAAGACTATGCCTTCGCCATATGAAATAGGAATAGTAAGTAATATAAGTAATAATAGCATGGCACTTTGAATTCGATATATGAAAGTTTTGGATTGTTTTTTCAAAGCATTAGATTCTGGATCGAGAGAGTAGTATGAGATAAAAGGTATTTATGATTTTTCTTATCTATCGGGAGTCCAGTTCAGCGTCACAAACTTTTTTGCTTTCACACCGGAGATCTAGTAACAATATTTATGTTATGAACGAGTGAAAAAAAAAGATTCTTTTTTCCTTAGTTTATTTAATCAAATAAAAAAGCAACTTTGGGATTGCTTAATCATAGACAAAAAAGAAATACATATATAAAGCAACGGAGCCATCATAGTAGTTTTGAACTCCCACGAAAGGAAGGGTGGTAATTTGATCATTTACTGATCGAGGGCTAATAGATCCTATTTTTATCTTTCTTTCATAGAGGGTAAGGATCAATTTGATTGTAGAGCCGTATGCAATGCACAAAAGATGCCTGTACGGTTGTTCAATTCTATCTTTTTTCTTCTTATTCTCTTATCTTTCTTTCTTTTCTCTTCCCTTTCTCAGGCGAACTAGAAGAACCTTTTATTATATCATCAGGGTAATGATTCATCACCCAAAATGTGTTTTTGAAAAGAATCGCACCCCGACTGACGTAGGCCTGGACGGAGACGAAGTGATGAAATTACGTAACTACGTCGTAGTAAATTATGCAATGAGATCGCGCAGGTCTATAGGGATGGTAATGGAAGACATGAAAAGATATACTTATATGACACCAACAGAGGCCCGAACTTATGGAATTGTTGATTCTGTAGGGGCTGACTGGGAGGTCTAGTAAATCCATCATTTGAGATTACCCATACTGACCGGGGAGAACAGGCCATTCCACAGGGAGATTCTGAAATTGCTGAGGCTTGGTTCGATCAAGTATTGGAAACAGGCTATAGCACTTACTCCCGGGAATTATAGTCAAGCATATAATTGGGTAAAGCTGAAGAAGCCTTTCGAATAAAAGATGACGTCGTGTATTTATTTATTACATAGATTAACCATTAACCAATTCGCCGAAGGTCAAAAATTCTTTGCCTTCTCAAAAGATGACGTCCTTTATTTATTTATTCCATACATTGGTGAATCTTTTTTTTTAGAAGTTGGTATAAGGAATTGAATTCAGTGGGATATTTCATTCACATTTTTCGACCAAGAACGCTTGCGAAAACTTTTGGATCGCCGAATTTCATTTGGTCTATCCTACTGTCTATCATTAACTCTTTCTTTTATTATGACCCCCGGAGGGAAAATGGAAACGAACCTCCATTTTTGAGAATTGGCTGACGAATAGATCAAAGAATATGTAGAAAAATAGATCACCAAAGAGGAAAAACGATAGGTCCTCGATCTAGAATACATGAGAAATTGTCAGTTCCTTTATCCAAATCTTAGTGAAGATCTTGTCCATGCTGCCAAGTGCCAGCGGCAGCAGGTTCCCGACCCGTTGTTGATTGATTAGGCTATACGCAATAAGAATGGGACACTTTATCTAATCAGGATTCGAAACGAGAGACGATCTTCCACAATGTCTTTAGAAGCTAGATTGTTACGACTTCAAACTAGGGCTTACAATGGCTGCACTTTCCTAATCTTCTTCGAGCTGCTAATCTCAGAATTCGCCGAAGTCGATTCAGCCGGCCGCCCATTTATGGAATACGTTCAGTCCTTCCTTACCCAAGTGGCCCCGCGAATCCAGTTGAGGCTTCTGAAGTATCGCATCGCAAATCTTTCTTTCAAACTGAACAAGAGATTGAAAGCTAGTTTTGCTTCCACGTTCGGAAGAACTTTTAGAACACCCTACTGTCTTTTCTAAGGGTTCTAAGCTCTTTCGAAGAAGAAGCAGACTCAGTTTCGACGCAGATTCCTTTTCGCCGAAGGTCAAAAATTCTTTGCCT
>JBBPDI010000023.1:24888514-24893514 GCA_037974545.1 Cucumis variabilis | reverse complement strand
CTAAGCATTTTATTCGAACAAATATAGAACCAGAATGGATGGTTTTGTGTCTATTACCAGTTCTTCCTCCTGAGTTGAGACCGATCATTGAGATAGATGGGGGTAAATTAATGAGCTCGGATATTAATGAACTCTATAGACGAGTTATTTATCGGAACAATACTCTTGATCTATTAACAACAAGTAGATTTACGCCCGGAGAATTAATAATGTGTCAGGAGAAATTGGTCCAAGAAGCCGTGGACACACTTCTTGATAATGGAGTCCGCGGACAACCAACGAGGGACGGGCATAATAAAGTTTACAAGTCGTTTTCAGATGTAATTCAAGGCAAAGAGGGAAGATTTCGCGAGACTCTGCTTGGTAAACGGGTCGATTATTCAGGGCGTTCAGTCATTGTCGTGGGCCCTTCACTTTCATTACATCGATGTGGATTGCCCCGCGAAATAGCAATAGAGCTTTTCCAGACATTTGTAATTCGTGGACTAATTCGAGAACATCTTGCTTCGAGCATAGGAGTTGCTAAGAGAAAAATTCGGGAAAAAGAACCGATTGTATGGGAAATACTTCGAGAAGTTATGCAGGGGCATCCTGTATTGCTGAATAGAGCACCTACTCTGCATAGATTAGGCATACAGGCATTCCAGCCCATTTTAGTTGAAGGACGTGCTATTTGTTTACATCCATTAGTTCGTAAGGGATTCAATGCAGACTTTGACGGGGATCAAATGGCGGTTCATGTGCCTTTATCTTTGGAGGCTCAAGCAGAGGCACGTTTACTTATGTTTTCTCATCTGAATCTTTTGTCTCCGGCTATTGGGGATCCCATTTCCGTACCAACTCAAGATATGCTTATTGGACTCTATGTATTAACGAGCGGGAATCGGCGGGGTATTTGTGTAAATAGGTATAATCCATCGAATCACAGAAATTCTCAAAATCCAAAAATTGACAAAAATAAGTATAAGTATACGAAAGAAAAAGAACCCTTTTTTTCGAATTCCTATGATGCAATTGGCGCTTATCGACAAAAACGAATCAAGTTAGATAGTCCTTTGTGGCTCCGATGGCGACTAGATCAACGTGTTATTGCTGCAAGAGAAGCTCCCATCGAAATTCACTACGAATCTTTGGGTACCTATTATGAGATTTATGGGAACTATCTAATAGTAAGAAGTATAAAAAAAGAGATTCTATATATATATATTCGAACCACTGTTGGTCATATTTCTCTTTATCGAGAAATCGAAGAAGCCATCCAGGGGTTTTGTCAGGCCTGTTCATATGATGCCTAAATTAAGGAATTCTATTATACCGAGGGAAATTCGGGTCACCCTTGTTTAACTAGGACCCTTATTATTAGTGCCGAATTTCTACGCGAATCAAGATCGAGAAAAGGGAGTTTTCCAATCACCGACTCAAATCCATTGTCAAATCCTACTCAGCAAACTAGGGAGGTACTTATGTCAGAACGGGCCAATCTGGTCTTTCACAATAAAGTGATAGACGGAACTGCTATGAAACGGCTTATTAGTAGATTAATAGATCACTTCGGAATGGCATATACATCCCATATCTTGGATCAAGTAAAGACTCTGGGTTTTCAACAAGCTACTGCTACATCCATTTCATTAGGAATTGATGATCTTTTAACACTACCCTCTAAGAGATGGCTAGTTCAAGATGCTGAACAACAAACTTTCATTTTGGGAAAATATCATAATTATGGAAATGTACACGCAGTAGAAAAATTACGCCAATCGATTGAAATATGGTATTCTACAAGTGAATATTTGCGACAAGAAATGAATCCCAATTTTAGGATGACCGACCCATTTAATCCAGTCCATATAATGTCTTTTTCGGGAGCTCGAGGAAATCCATCTCAGGTACATCAATTAGTAGGTATGAGGGGATTAATGTCGGATCCTCAAGGACAAATGATTGAGTTACCCATTCAAAGCAATTTCCGCGAAGGGCTCTCTTTAACAGAATATATTATTTCTTGCTACGGAGCCCGTAAAGGAGTTGTGGATACTGCTGTACGAACAGCCGATGCTGGATATCTCACTCGCAGACTTGTTGAAGTAGTTCAACACATTGTTGTACGTCGAACAGATTGTGGCACTGTAAGGGGTATTTCCGTGAGTCCTCGAACTCGAACTGGGATGATGCAGGAAAGGATTTTTCTCCAAACCTTAATTGGTCGTGTATTAGCAGATGATATATATATAGGTTTGCGATGCATTGCCACTCGAAATCAAGATATTGGGCTTGGACTTGTCAATCGAGTCATAACCTTTCGCGCACAATCAATATCTATTCGAACTCCTTTTACTTGTAGAAGTACATCTTGGATCTGTCGATTATGTTATGGACGAAGTCCGACTCATGGCGACCTGGTTGAATTGGGGGAAGCTGTAGGTATTATTGCAGGTCAATCTATTGGGGAACCAGGGACTCAATTAACATTAAGAACTTTTCATACCGGGGGAGTATTCACTGGAGGGACTGCCGAACATGTCCGAGCCCCTTCGAATGGAAAAATCACATTCAATGAGGATTTAGTTCATCCGACACGTACACGTCATGGACATCCTGCTTTTCTATGTTCGATAGATATGTATGTAACTATTGAGAGTGAAGATATTATACATAATGTGAGTATTTCGCCCAAAAGTTTGCTTTTAGTTCAAAACGATCAATATGTAGAATCAGAGCAAGTGATTGCTGAGATTCGCGCGGGAACAGCCACTTTGAGTTTGAAAGAGAAGGTTCGAAAACATATTTATTCTGATGTAGAAGGTGAAATGCACTGGAATACCGATGTGTATCATGCACCTGAATTGAAATATGGTAATGTTCATCTCTTACCAAAAACAAGTCATTTATGGATATTATTAGGGGAGCCATGGAAATCCAGTCGAGTCTGCCTTTCGATCCACAAGGATCAAGATCAAATGAACGTCCATTCTCGTTCTGGCAAGCGAAGATATATTTCGAACCCCTCAGTAACTAATAATCAAATGAGACCGAAATTTTTTAGTTCGGAGTTTTCTGGGAAAAGGGGCGAGGGGATTCCCGATTATTCAGAACTTAATCCAATTAGATGTACGGGTTCTTATAATTTCAGATCTACGGCCAGTCTCGACGAGAATTCTGATTTATTGGCAAAGAGGCGAAGAAATAGGTTTCTCATCCCACTTCAATCGATTCAAGAACTCGAGAACGACCTAAGGCCGTCTTCCGCTATCTCAATTGAAATACCGAGAAATGGGATTTTCCGTAAAAATAGTATTCTTGCGTATTTCGATGATCCTCGATATAGAATAAAGAACTCCGGAATTGTGGAATATGGGACTATAGAAATGGATTCAATCTTCAAAAAAGAGGATTTCATTGAGTATCGCGGAGTCACGGAATTGAGGACAAAACACCAAAGAGTAGATCGATTTTTTTTTCTTCCCGAGGAAGTCCATATCTTACCCGAATCTTCTTCTCTAATGGTACGCCACAATAGTATTATTGGAGTAGATACCCAAATCACTTTAAAGACAAGAAGCCGAGTAGGCGGGTTGGTCCAAGTGGAGAGAAAAAAAAAAAGAATTGAACTTAGAATTTTTTCTGGAGATATCCATTTTCCTGGAAAGACAGATAAGATATCCCCACATAGTAGCGTCTTGATACCACCAAGAACAGGAAAAACAAATTCCAAGCAAGACAAAAATTTGAAAAATTGGCTCTATATCCAACGGCTCAGACTTACCAAGAAAAAGTATTTTGTTTTGATTCGACCTGTAGTGACATATGAAAGAACGGGGGGGATAAATTTAGTAAGACTTTTACCTACGGATCTATTGCAGGAAAAGGATAATGTACAATTGCAAATTGTCAATTATATCTTTTATGCAAATGGCAATCGAATTCGGGTAATTTCGGCTACAAATAGTCAATTAGTTCGGACTTGTTTAGTATTGAATTGGGACCAAGACAAAAAAAAAGGTTCTTCTAGCGACGAGGCCTGTGCTTCCTTTGTTGAAATAAGGACAAATGCTTTGATTAAAGATTTTCTAAGAATCGATTTAGTAAAATCGACTACTTCCTATACCCTAAAAAGAAATGATTTATCGGGTTCAGGGTTGATCTCTGAGCCTGGATCAGATCGCACCAATATCAATCCCTTTTCTTCCATTTATTCCTATTCCAGGGCAAGGATTCAAGAACCCCTTAACCAAAATCACGGAACTATCCATACGTTGTTAAATCGAAATCAGAAATGCCAATCTTTGATAATTTTGTCATCATCCAATTGTTCTTGTTCGCGAATGGGTCCATTCAACGATCTAAAATCTCCCCATGTGATAAAAGAATCAATTCAAAAGGACCCCCAAATTCCAATTAAGAAGTCGTTGGGCCCTTTAGGAACAGGTCTTCAAATTGTGAATTTTTCTTCATTTTCAAAGTTAATAACTTATAATCCGATCTTGATAACTAACTATTTCCAACTTGACAATTTCAAACCGACTTTTCAAATACTTAAATATTATTTAATGGATGAAAATGGGAAAATTGTGAATCCCGATCCGTGCAGTAACATCATTTTGAATCCATTCAATTTGAATTGGTCTTTTTTTCATGCCAATTATTGTGTTGTAAAGGCAAAGGCATCGACAATCATCAGTCTTGGGCAGTTTATTTGTGAAAATGTATGGATAGCCAAAAAAGGACCGCATCAACAATCGGGTCAAGTTCTAATTGTTCAAGTTGACTCTGTAATGATACGATCAGCTAAGCCTTATTTGGCTACCCCAGGGGCAACTGTTCATGGTGATTATGGGAAAATCCTTTCTAAAGGAGATACATTAGTTACATTTATATATGAAAAATCAAGATCGGGTGATATAACGCAAGGTCTTCCAAAAGTAGAACAGGTCTTAGAAGTCCGTTCAATTGATTCAATCTCAATGAATCTTAAAAAGAGGGTTGAGGGTTGGAACAAA
>JBBPDI010000023.1:24870166-24888414 GCA_037974545.1 Cucumis variabilis | reverse complement strand
AAAAAAACTAATATAAATGTAAATAAGATGTGGTATATATATAATAAATCACATATACAAACTATTATATTTTGCTGTAATATTATAAAATTATTATAAATGTAAATAACATGAGGTATATATAATAAATAACATATATAAAATATTATATATTTGGCGGTAATATTATGAGTATTATAAACGTAAACAATATGCGATATATAAATAATAAATTACATATACAAAATATTATATATTGTGGTAATATTATAAAACCAGTATAATTATATATAATATGCGGTATATATATAATAAATCACATAACAAATGATTAAACTTACGGGTATATAGTTATATTATACTATATATACTGTTATAATAATGTAGTTACGGTATTTGGTTATTTAATATTATCCAGGTAAAAGAACAAAGTACTCACTCTGGAAATAATATTAGATTCACGTGATAGAAATTAAAGGCTATCAGTGATGGACAATTAATAACTCCCGGTGATGGACAATTAATAACTCCTGGTGATGGATAAAAGACGCTGCCGATGGTCTGTAAATTTAATAACTCCCGGTGATGGACAAAAAAATGTTGGCAACTTGTACAAATAGGGTACAAGAAGATAGTGATGAAAAAAAATAAGGAAATAAGATAAGAAAAACTTGCACAATAAGAGAAACGGAAACGGCTGCCGACGAATGCTAAAAAAATCGAAAAGGTCACCGGTGATGAAAAGAAAAGGTTGCCGACGATTTCCTAGAAATAGTGTACAAAAATTAAGTAATTGAAGAAGATTATTACAGTAATTAGAATTTTTATTAAAATTTTTCATAATAGATTAAATTTTTATTTATACTTAATTAAATATAATGAAAAATTATTACCATATTAATTATAAACATTAAAGTAAGGAAGTTATGGAATATTCAATAAGGAAATAATTCAAAATTTATATAAACAAAATATATAATTAATAATAATAATATCTAAATAATATTGATGGTAGGGTTAATATTGTCTAAAAAATATTATCTTTCCTAATTAAGATAATAAATTTCAAATTAGTATATTTGTGAAAATTCTTACTAAACTTATGCCTTTTCTCTAAATTTTATATTTCGGTGAGTTACCATGTGGATCCCACACCTTCCTTTTCATTTATTATTTATATATAATATATATTATGTGTGGGCGTCACACCTTATTCTTTTTATTATTTTATATATTTACTAATTTTCATACCCTCAAATTTTAAAAATATCTTACTTATTAAATTAATATATTTTCAGTTTTAATTTATTATTTTTTCTTTTCTTTTTCTTTTTTCTTTTATATATTAAATATCCCAATATTCAAATTTTCTTATTAAATTCACACTTTGTAATTTAATTAGATTATTTCTTAATCAAAATTATATATATATATATATATATATATATATATATTTCAATTTTTTAAAAAAACACATATATTAATAAAAAGATGTTATTAAAAATATACTAAACAAATTAAAATTATAATAATAATAGTTGAGAGAATTTAAAGCTTACTCCAAAAATAATAACAATAACAATAATAATCATAACAATTGACATGAATTTTTTTAGAATTGAGAGTATTTGGAAATTAGAATATATATTTTCAATTGTTATTATTATTGTTGTTATTATTTTTAGGATAAACTTCAACGTCTCTTAATTATTATTATTACTATTTTAATTTATTTAATATATTTTTTAATAACATATTTTTGTTAATATATGTGCTTTTTATAAAACTTAAAAAGATATATGTATAATTTTGTTTAAGAAATAATCAAATTAAATTAAGAAATGTGAATTTAATAAGAAAAATAAAATATTGAGATATTTAATATAAAAGAAGAATGAAAGAAAAAGAATAAATTAAAATTGAAAAGATATTAATTTTAATAAGTAAAAATATTTTTAAAATTTGAGGGGATTGTGAATAATATATATAAAATAATGAAAAATAATAAGACGTGGTGCCCACACATAATATATATTATATATAAATAATGAGCGAAAAACGAAGGTGCGAGGTCCACACTACCACCTCATCAAAGTCGTGGACGAGATCCACAACTTTGCCCAAAATCACATATTTTTGGCCCAAACCTATTTTTGACAATATTTTCTAAAATCACATTATTTTAAAAAAAGATTCATGTTTAGAGTTTAAATTAATATAATTATTGGTTTCACATTTTAATAAATTATAGATTTGTCCTTTGTTGGTTTTGAATTTTCTAGAATGATTAATTCATTAATTTTCGTATCTTCTTCATATTATTATTACTTCTCCTTCGTATTCTCACTTTTTCTTATTTGCGATTTCTTCATTTCCTCTTTTAGAATTTATTTCTTCTTCACCATCTCTCATCTTTTTTTTCTTCTTTTTTCATTACACGGTCATATACCAATATCTAAACGAGCTTGATAAGAGATCATATACCAATATCATTTAGATATTGGTACAAGGAAAAAAAATGTAAAAGCGGATGTCCAAAATCTGGAAACCCATCTTTCACGAGGGCATCCAAAACTCTTCGAATGCTCTTCTTTTGAGCATCTCTAGAATGCTCGGGAATTTCAGATGTCGAAACATCTTACTATATTGCCAAACAAACATGGTAGTTTGAATATCCACTATATGCATGTAAATCTAGGATGTCCATAAAACAAATGAGACCTTAGAGTACAAATAATATATTTTTTTCTTTCTATATTTGGTTTTACTTTAGATTAATTATGCTTCAAAATTATTCCAATAGGATTGCAGATGAAAATTAGTCTTTGTAAATATGATTATTATCCTTTGAAAAAATATATAAAAGTGTTGAATGTATTAAATAAAGGACTAAGTTTTTTTATTTTGATTCTAAAAAGTAAAAATTTAGTAATAATATAAAATCTTATAATATTTTATTTAATTTATTTATATCATTTTAGAAACAAAAATTCAGTTTATTTTTAAAAAATCTTTTAATATAATATTTATACTGATTTTAGAAAAAAAAAAATTATTTTTACAAAATCTCGTATATCTCATTTCTATTACTTTAGTTAAAAATAAAATTTAATTATTCACATAATATTCCATTTTGATTTTTATACTTATTATTTTCTTTTCTAATTTGTTGTACACCCTTTGTCTATAAATAGAAACCTTTGGTCATTTGAAAAATAGGAGAAAAATTCTTTAGAGAGAATTTGGGGGAGAAAAAATTCTTTAGAGAGAATCTCTACGAGGAAAAAAAATTCTTTGAAGAAAATCTCTGCAAAATGTGGGTTTTTACTAGTTCATTTTATTACTTCATTTTCTTTGTCTTTTTTTCCTTTATCCTAAACAATCTAATCAAAAGAAAACTTAATTAGATGTTGCATTTAGTAAGGATTTATTCCTAAGGATCCGTAGCTCATGCCACAAGCAATTTTCTATGAGATGTAATCCTTGTTTTTTTTTTCTTCTCTATTTAAAGATAGAGTGAAAGAAAAAAAAATATACAATTTTATTTTTTCTCACTTTTTGTATTGTTATTTTGTAGAAAAAAAAACTTTAATCTTTTTCTTCTCTTTAAAAGATAGGGAGAAAGAAAGAGACATAAGAAAAATATATTTTTATTTAGTGTTATTATTGTTGTTTTTTCTAAATCCCAACTCTTGATCCTATTTTTTTTCTCTCTAAGACAGGGAGAAAAACGAGAGACAGGAAAAATTTTATTATTATTATTATTATTATTATCAATATTACAATTACTGTTTCTTCAATTTTTCTTATTATTATCATTTTAATATTACTTTTTTTACTTAGTATTTTTATTATTATAATTATTGTTATTATTATTATTCTTACTATTTTATTTTTACTATTATTATTGTTACTTTATTGTCATTTTATTTTTATAGGTATCCCACTGTGTTTTTTTTTCTTTCCTACTTTTTGTTCACTATTTTTTTCCTTATCTTTTAACTTATTTTTCTCACTATCATAATAATTATTATATGTACTTAATTGTACAGCTCTATGTATTTAAATTTTTTCAATGTTTTAAAATTCTTTCAATTTAAAATTCTCTATGTTTTAAAATAAACTCTTTATTTTTTATTCATTTAACAAATTTTTCTCTAATCAATATTTTCTAATAACTTATACCGTTTTCTTTAAACAAAATCCTACGGTGGAATATAGAAAATTTGGGAGTCTGATTTTCGAGAATGTTGAGGTGAGGGATCATATCTTTGGAAATCCAAAATTTGATCTTAAGAAAAAATAGTTTTAATTAATGTTTTAAAAAAAATCTATTTATTAAAAGACTATTTTTATGATGGATTTTGAGAAATTGTACTAATTTCTCACTTTCTTGAGGTAAGAAAATTTTCTTTAATATAGTATAATTGATAAAATGTCCTCCATTTATTTTATGAGATAATTGTTTACTTCATTTTGGTGTTCAATCACACCGTAAAAAAAAATTGGTGGCGACTCCTATTTTCTTTTAAAAATAACTCTTTTGAGGACGTTGACCGCTCTGCGTCATCTCAGACACGTGACAACACGTATAATTAAATTGTGGGCTATGTATGTGAATTAATATATAATTTATCACATTGGGTTATTTTATTAAATTTGGTCTATTATATGTGATCTATTTAATTAAGGCTCAAGATTCCTAATTGAGTATGGACTAAATGGGTAGAAACCTATTCTAAGGCTAATTAGGATTTAATGGAAATCCTAATTGAACTAGTATAAAAAGAAACTTAGGGCAATGATCCCCAATATAAAGTATATATATTGAGCTAGTATATAAAGTATATTATACTTGCAACAATGTGAGTGCCATCAATAGCACCAATACAATCCTAAAGGATAATCATAAACACAAATATGTATTGAATTAGTATGACCTTTTTACAAGACATTGCAAAACATTAACGCATTACTTTCAAGAAAGGATAATATTTTGAATTTGATATGATCTCCATTGATACATTGTCTATATTGGGTGGGCTAATAATTTCTAGGCCAAGCTTGCAAACCTTTCTCAAAACAAAATTATTTGAAGAGATGATATTTGTTTTTTTAAAAAAAGAAAATAATAACAAAATAATTATACATTGGAAAAATATAATTATTTGTAAAAGTATAATTATTTTGGTAAAAGAATATAGTTAGTTGGATTTCATGAGATTTAATGAAGAGAGAGAAGATTTGATTTTTGAAAAAGATTATGAATTTGGAAAGGTAAAAGTTGATTTGATGGAAGATTTAATTGAGAAAAGAGAAGATGAATTTTATTTAGTTGAAAAATTAAAGTTAATTATATGATAAAATATAATTATTGAAAAATAAGATAATTAATGAGGAGAGAGATGGTTGATTTGATTGGATGAGAAAAAATAATGAATTTAATTAAGAGAGAATAATGGTTTAAATAATATATATGTTTATTATATATTTTGATAAGAGAGTAAAAATAATAAAAATAAAATATATGTATATTTGGATCCATAAATAGCATTCGAATGCTTAAATTGAAAAGAAAAGAAAAAAGAAAAAGTTCTTCATCTTCTTCACTAAGATAACCCTATGTTGCATGCCTTTGAAAAATCTTGAAGATTTAAATGACAATTTTTTTCGATCAAGGTTGAATTGGTTTCAACCTCAATTTTGGATAAGTTTGATAAGTTAAGGTAATTAAATTAATAATTTGTTGGCAAAAGTTGTTAATTTAATTTTGATCATGCATAAGTGAAATTATGGTTTTGTTGGAGCAAGGAACTTAGGATAACTAAGGATTGAATTAATTAGAGAATTTTTACTGCCAACTAGGGATTCTTTATTAGATAATTTCTCAGGTAAAAGAATCTAGATTCTACTACTGGACCTTCGAACATGAATTTAAGAGCTTGCACGTATTTTCGATTATGCATTGACGTAGCTAAGATGCATAATGTATTGATGTTGATGACTTATATGTTTATGATGCATCAAATATTAGTCACATGATAAGGACGTTATGATTGATATTCATGCCATGTTATGATGTTAGGATGTTTATGATATGTTACACGCTATGGATGAGTGTTCTGTTAACCTTATCTATTAGGGTGCGTTTGGATGAGGAAAAGAGTTATGCGGAAAAAAGATTATAATATGTGTTTGAGGGAAGAGTTATTATTGATAGTGTTATGCTAATATGTCTTTGGGGAAAGGAATATGAAATGTAGTGTTATGATAGTATGTGTTTGGGGGAGAGATTATAATAGTAGAGTTATAATAATATGTGTTCGGGGAAAGAATTATTATTATAGTATTATGATAATATGTGTTCTTAAATAATATTAATTTATGTAATTATAATAAACCAATTTTTTTGTTTACATACGTTTTGAAATATTGTTCTTACGTACACTGGGTTTAACAAAATATTTGTTTCGTAAATCGTTACATTGAGGCCCATTTCATTTCTTTTTTAATTTTATTTTCTTATGTTTTGTGATGCAAAATCAATGCATGAACCCTACGAGCGCATTGAAATAATTTTGTTGACGTGTATGCAATTGCGAAATAATTTTTTTGATGTGTATGCAATTGCAAAAGGTCGTCCATTATATCAAAGTTTGATTCACACCTAGTTGGAAAAGAACTTTAACAACGCGTTAAATTCGAATGAGGTTAACCTAATCACATACTAGGAATTTAGGTTTACAGATGTTGGAACTATGTTCAAATATTGTTTCAAATTTAGGTTTAGAGTTGTTGGAAATATGTTCAAATAGGTTTAGGAAAGTTTGTAAAAATGTTTTAGTGTATTTTTGTAAAACCATGTTGTTTCAAATTATGTAAGTGAGTTTGTAAAGTATGTAAATTAACTAAGTGAGTTTGTAATATTGTTTGTAAAAAAAAGTTTGTAAGAATGTCTTAACGTATTTTTGTAAACCCATTTTGTAAATTAAGTGAGTTTGTAACATTGTGTGTAAAAAAAGACGATGAATTAATGTTTCAATGTATTTTTGTTAACCAATTTAGAAAAATATTACATTCGACACACACTTTGTAAAACACATTTTTTTAGTTTTTGCAAGTGAAAAACAGTTTGTAAGTAAACACATTTTTTGGTTTGTTTAAGTGTGGTAATTAACTACATTCTCCAACTACGTACACGTTCCAAAACAACCATCGAATTGGAACAAATTTATGTCATTTTATTGTTTAAAATAACCTAACTTCATTTATAAAAAGCCTTGTTTAGGTTGTATGGGTCTTGATTAAAAGTAGCTTTTCAAGTGATTTTCATATATACTGACTTTACGTAACTTACTAAGAATCCTAAAAAGTGATTATTGTTCTACCTAAAAATCCTATGAAAAACCTATAATTTCTAACTTCTAAAAAACTTATAAAAAACCTATTAACGTTCTAACAATTTACATCACCTTGATTTTTGTCTCTCTATTGTCTTTCATTTCTATATCGATTTTGAAAAACAATTAATTTATGAAGTTGAAGGGATTTTTTATCAACTATCGCAACTTATTAAAAATCCTAAAAAATTATTTTATGTATACATCATTGTAAATGTCAAAACAACGAAATGTGACCGCATAATTTTTTTTTTATTAAAAAAGTAGCTAACAATGAAATTGACAGTGCAAATTAATCAATAAACAAAATTATTATTCAACATAGTAAGGAAATTATGGTTTACATAATGTATTACAATAAGTTTTTCTAAATAATAATAGGGCAATGAACAATTGAAATGAATCACCAAATGCATTTAGATGCAGTAAACACAACATGAAATGAGGGTGCAAGACAAAATGGATCATATAGGGAGGCAAATAATAATCATACATGTGAGGAACACAGAGTCAAGAGCACTGAAACAAATTGACAGATTAACCATTACAAAAAAAAAGATAATTGAACATCAGATACTACCGAAAATTAAACTTATCACTAGCGATGGAAAAACAAATGCACAATAGACCCAAAAAATGTACAAACACGAAAAAAGCATTAGGATAGAACCACCAATTTACTCATCATTGGTTGCACATATCTTCAGTGTTGATCGACAACCCCTACCATGCTTTGTTGTGCCCCTACTTGGCTTTCGTTTAACATATTAGTGTAGCATTTGTGACATTAATGATCGTTTGATCAAAACACAAATATAGTAAAATCGTTCTCTAACCGGCAAGGGTTGGAAAGCGACAAGGGCTCATCTGCAAACCAAACATACAAAAAGATGGAGAGAGGATGAAAAACGTTTTGGAGGTAACGCACATTTGTCGCAATCGGTCAACATAACACATCGAAGAGAGGATGACAATCATTTCAGAGGCAGCATCGAAATGCAACCGTTGCAAAATGAAAGTGGGTTTGAACGTCAGGGACATAAAATCTAGGAGAGGAAGGCAAAAATCGAAGATGAAGAGAACTTGTATATAGTCGAAAATGAGAGGGAAGGAAATACATTTCCTTTCATTTTGGTTTACACCGAAGAGGATGGAAAATGAGAAAGATAATCACAGAAAAATGGAAGAAAATCAAACGAAAATTAGAGGAAAATGGGGGAAATTGGCCGAAAATGGGGTAGCGTGATTTTAGGGTTGTAGGAAGAAAAATGGGGGAAAAACGTAGGTTTAAATGGGGATTAGGATAACCCTAATCCCTATTTATAATAACCCTATCATTTTCCCCTAAAATTATGGCCCAAACACACCCTAAGGATTGTACCAATATGGGTGTCCCTCTGGATCACTATCTTTTTATGACTGATTAGAGTTTGACGAGACCACTATTCGGTCATCTATATTATAACTGATGTAAGTTCGACTAGACCACTAGTCGGTCATGATATGTTTCTTTTTATGACTGATGTGAGTTCAGCAAGACCACTAACTTGTCATGTTATGTTTTATGAGTGGTCCGACGGGATCACTTACAATCCGATTCTCTTAGGTGTTACCTTCGAATTCAATGAGAGCCAAATGTGTCCCTACAGGATCACTGGATAGTGTGTGTTTGGAAGCACGATAGTTTTGGGGTACTTCCTTATGAAACCTTAATGGGAAAGTTAACAGACACCTAGTGGGACTAGTATTTTAATGAGTCCCTTAATGAGTATATGTTTATACTCATCATTTTCTATGTTTTTCAAGCAAAGATAAAGATAGAGGAAAGTTGGCGAGCAACATGAAGGTTCCGTGACATGCCATATGGGAACATAGTTTTGCTTCTGTTTTTCATTATTCGTTTTCAATGTTTTGAGCTTAAACATTTTTATCTATTTATTTTTTATTATCTTTAAAATTGTAGAACTATTTATTTTCATTGTATTTTTAATAAAAAAATTAGTTTTCTTGTTTTTAAGAAATTGTCAAAATTGTTATTTATTTTTAAGGTAATGAACTCAACTTAGTATACATAGTTGGGTCGTTACAAAAGCATAAAGTAAAACATACAAAATCCATGTTCAAGTCTAATATTAAAAAGTAAATGACATAATCCTAAAACATCTCTAAGTGACTTCTAAAGACTACTTATAAAATCACTTTTCCTTAAATTGGGTATCCACAAAAATAGTTTTCTCCACGCAAGATCTCTGTGTAAGAGTTTAAGTATTTTGGAATAAGATTCTCCATCAACATCCTCCATTGTATTTAAAATGTTTAAACATTCCATCAATTTTTCTTTGAGATCATTTTACTTGATGTTTGACTCTTATCAATTTGACTAGATGTACAACTAAAAAATCTTTTCTCAAAGATGTCATTTTATCTCTTTGTATTCTTAGCAAATACATCTATGAATGTAGAAATGAAACTGCCAAACTTGTCTTTCTTTCTTCAAACTCTTTTTCTGTTTTTTTCTTTATCATTTTCTTGAACACCAAAATTTGTAATGCTTGTAACATCAGTTTTATTTTCATCTTCAGAATCTGAAATAAGTCTTGTTGATGGGCAAACATTTACACCTGTTGCACTAGTATCTCCAAATATCCTCACAAGCTTTTCATTATGTGAGCAACCACTTTTCTTAAACTTTTTAGCTTGCTTATTCCAATACAGAAAACAAAAACTTTTTAGGTCTTTTATTTGTCTATAGATGATTAGAAATGAAAAAAAGAATAATTATATCATGTACTAGCATTTAGTTGGCTTCTCATATAATTCCAACTAGTCTTTGTAAACGTTGTTGTTGGGCGATTACCTTTCGCAACCTCTTTATCATTAAGTCTACAAATAGAGAGCTTTACTCTTGTTTGACTATGATCCCCCACTTCTTAATCCATCAATTTCGACAACCTCATATGTTTTGTGACATCTAGAATGTAATATTAATTTTAAGGTAAGGTATATGTCCTCAAAATTCAGAATTGAAAGAAACAAAACAAAATTCAACTTTTAACTCTACTACTGATGATGCTTTAAAGAAAAAATGGACAACATAACAACATAATAACACTAATCAACGTGAGGAGCATCTACACTCGATTAGCAATTAGAAACTCTTATAATTTATATACCCTTCAACGCAAATTATTACAAAAACTTTCTAGATCAAATTATAAAATCTTAAGACAGAGAAAAAAAAGAATCTAACACCAAACAAATAAGAAATAGAAAATTGGCAAGATCAATATTGAAATTCATTTTCTTGAAAATCTATAAATTCATAAAAATGTGTCTAAGTGTAGTGTAGCATAATAATAATAAAAATGTACAACTTTGATCAAATAAAGAGATAATAAATACTGTAGCTACATAGAAAGGCTTAATAATAATGCACATGCGATAAATTATTTACAAAATAATTTTACAATGTAAAATAATATGTTAATTTTCAAGATATTGGCATTTACTATATCATGAAAATTCTAAATATCAAACTTAAACCTACAATTATCACAATAGTCTAAATATTGAATAAAAAAATATCAAATTTACATATGTAAGTCTTGTTCCCACGAACAAATATATGTCAAAGATGTTTTTTTTTTTTTAAAAAACATCTACTTCGCAATTGATGTAATTTGATTATACAATCGATTCTTATGCACATTCATAGCTTAGTTACACATATTCTCGAACTGCTTGATTACACATATGCACCAGCCTCATACATATAATGAGAGAACACAAGCAATGACGAACGTTACATACATTAGAGCTCCACACATGTACAAATATGGTATACAAGTATTTTACACACTACTTGTATATTTTATACACACATACAAATTATTTCAAACAATTAAGAACACAAATCACACAAACAAAACCAAAATTGAGCATAAAGGGGCAGCCAAAATCTGTATTTCATAATCAAGAACATAAATCACACAAACAAATTTGCATTTGTATTTGTATTTCAAACAATCAAGATAAACAAATTCACTATTAGTATTTCTATTTCATAATTTTCTAATAATTGCTATTTGTATTTCAAACAATCAAGAACATAAATTACACAAACAAAATCAAAACCCAGCTTCAACGGACAACCTAAAATCACAGTGAATCAAAACCTAGAAATAAAGGCATACCTTTGTTAAGAGAAAGAGAATCAGAGAAGATAGAGATCGAAGATGAAGATGAAGATGAAGATTTGAAGTAGATGGAGATCTGGAGAACAAAGCCAACGAAGAGAAAGATGAAAATCCACAACAAAGAGGAAGACTAAAACCTTGATCCAGCGAAAACCGATAACGAAAACCTAGATCCGGTGAAGAGAAAGACGAAAGCTCAGATCTAGTGAAGAGGAAGATGAAAACCGACCAGAGGACAAAAAACAAGAGGACAACCGAAAAAGAGGAAGATGATGTGTAGCCGATGACGATGACAAGAAGAGGAAAACCAAAGTGAGAGGAAAAGAGAAACATTAGAAAATAACGAGAATGGAGTGGATGAAACTATTTTTTCTTGTTCCCATCAATTCTTTAAAAAATGAGAAACGTTTCTAACTTTTTTTAGAACGAGAAATAGAGAACGTTACCAAACACCTCCGTTTCTTAAAAAAATGAAAACAAAAATAGAAAACAGAAACATTACCAGGCCGTAATTGCCTAAATATCTAATTACCCTTATACCGTTATCCTATACTATTCTAGGTATATAACTTTAATCGATCCTTAAAAAAGACCTTGTCCTCAAGATGTGCTTACAAACATGATCACAAAATTGGCCTCCTCTTTTATGTTTTTATTTACCAACAATTTCCACCAATCTACTCTTCAAGTTTGAAAAAGGAGTTCTCCCCTTCAGCTTTGAAAAACTCTTGGCTCTAATATGATCCATTGACTTTATCCCCTAAACCAGAATCATCTTCCTTCAACCCAGAAAGAAGCCAAACTTTTGCATATCACCAACACCAAGTTTTTAATTTTCAAACCCTTCTTCTCTAGTGGGCTAGGCCCACAATCAATTTGTTGTGCCAAATGCCAGTTATTTTGGGCCAACACACCTGTACCCTTCTTAAAAGCAACCATAAGCTTCCAACGCTCCAAGCCCACAATAAAAACCAAAACCATACTGTCACTCGTTTCATTTTTGAAACCGTTCTCTAGGCACGTTTTTCTTTGCTTCTGTTTTTGGAACTCACCACCCACTTCATCTACAAAATGATGGGCCTCCAATGTTTTATTTAGAATAAATTAAAACCCTTTTAGAATAAGTTGCCCACTTGAAACAATAAAACCCAATATTTTAGGGTTTATTTCTATTGACCTAACCCTCTTTCCTATCAATTTCTGCTACGTCATTGGCACCATCACTTGGGCAACAATTTCTTGTTCCTTTCCACATGATTCATCCCTATTGCAGACCACCTTCTCGGGCCACCGTAGATTTGCAGCTGTTGGGGTTATTTTTCTCCCCTCGCAAGCCATTTTCTACTTCTTTGAGAGCAACAATTTTTTCTTCACCCGATTCTTTATTTTGGGGCTCACAAGTAATCCTCATCGACCTTTCTCTATAGTTTCTTCTTGGTCACACTTTTCCATCCTCTTCACTGTCACTATATAATCATTGCAACCACATTTTCCTCGATTCTTCTCTAGATTTAGCAAATTCTTTTTAGAATCCATCGATATATGAATTTAAAGATATCAATCTTCTCTAAACAGACATGGATTTGAATTAGTGTCGCTTAACACAGGCATTCTAACTGTCTTAAATTTGCTACGATAGTTTGAGTTTTCATCCCCTTCAGACTTCTTCGTTTTACCTTCTACCTTGATTTCCTTCAATGTTGTACCTCCACCTTCAATGATACTCACAATCATCGATCCTTTGCTTGAAGATCCTTTCCTATAAATATTGACATATGGAATTCAAGATCCTTCAGTTGAGACTTGAAATAACCACAAATCAAAATCCTTGCTACTAAACATTGGCATCTCTACTTTCTTGAACTTGTTTCAATTGCTCACATTCTTTTCGTTCCCGATTTCTTTCATCGGCGTCCTTCCTCCTTCGACTGTGCTCTTCATCACTGGCATTTGATTCATTGATACTGTGATTCCTCCACTCATTGTTGATTTTTCTTTGCCATGCTTTCAATGCTCTTTGATAATTGATGCCATTCCTCCACTCTTCGATAATTGTTGTTTTCTTGGGTTGAACCTCTAACCACTCAATGCTTTTTTTTCTAAGGACATCAAATTTTCTTCGATTGCCTGAAGTTTGTGTAATTTCACATAGACTCTAGAAATCTTTTGATTAACGTCTCATTCTTTTCTTCAATGCATTTTTGGCCCATTTTTCTTCGATTTCCCAGGATCGAGTGCTCTGATATCAATTTGATAGAACACCAATATGTGTGTTCGTATATATTGACATAAATCTCAAGGATTACAAAGAGAATTGATGAACTCAATCCTTAACAGAAATTTACAAAACAACTAAGAACAACACAAACATATAAGAACAAATGAAGTAACCAAATCACCCTCTCTGCCTTTCCTTCCTCTCAAGGAAACTTACAGACTTCTCTCTCAAAATCCTCGTCCTGCTTCCCTCACCAATTTCTAATTTACAATGATGTAACTTCTTTAATATCTAATTATCCTTATACCCCTACCCTATACTAATCTAGGTATCTAACAGAATTTCATGTTGAATTTTTGGAATATGTTTGTTTTCTATTGGTTTCTTGATCTTGATTCAAGATTTGATTAATCATGTTGTGAATTTAAGTTTAACTGATCATGTAGATTCTAGATTTGAATAATCATGTTGTGAATTCAAGTTTAATTTGATCATGTTATAGATTCAAGATTAATTGATCATCTTGTGGATCAAACTTGAATGATAATTTTGGGATATTCATATGTTTATATTGCATTAATTGTAATTTAGTGTACCCAATTATGAGGTGAATTTTTGGTATAGATTATTTGGTGTCTTTTCTCCATTATTTTTACAATAATAAAATTACAATTATTGTGTCTTATAGATTAGATTAAATTAGTCAAATAACATGTTACTGAAGTAGCCTTTGTTATATAGATTAGTTTGATTCTAAAATATAGGATGTGTATATTCATTAATTTATGCGAATAATTATCAATCCAAAGGAAGATAACTAATTGCCCAAATTATGAGCATGTGTGTGGTGATGAGTAGGTGACGGTTATAAGGATTGCTCATGTGAAAAATAGTTGGTCTAAAGAAAGGCTAATTTTTTACGGAGTTTACCATCAGTACTTTGATTGCTACGTTGAGGGTACTGCTTACAATTGATGTCTTTACCCATCAGTTATTTTGTGAAATTATTTTGTTATATTTTATTTTATGATACTTATTAATTGTGAGTATATCATTTATTTGCTTGTTCTTTGTTTAGTTGATCTTGCTCAAATATGTTGAAATCTAAGTTCAATCCCTAAGTTGAATGAATCAAATTTCAAGATTTGAAAGGAAAGCCTATAGATGCTTCTCGGGTGTATGGATCTAGACCTTGCATTAAAGATCAATGAACCTACTTCTATTAAGAAACAATCGAATATGGCTAATATTGAGAAGTGAGAATGGTCAAATCGCATGTGTCTGATGATTATTAGACACTCTATTTCGGAGTCATTTCGAGGTTATGTCATGGAAAATGAAAATGCTAATAAGTTCCTTGTTGAAATTGAAAATATTTTGTTAAAAATGAAAAGGGGAAAGTAAGTAGTCTTTTGACTACTTTAAGTTCCATACGGTATAAGGATAATGGAAACATAAGGGAGTACATCATGAAACATAAGGGAGTAGTAAAGTGAAAATTTACTTGTACATCTAGTACTTATTTCTCTTCTTATAAAATTCACTCAGTTTAAGATAAGTTATGATACACAAAAAGCTAAATGGAGTATTAATGAGCTTATCTCACAATCTGTGTAAGAAGAAGATAGGATTAAGAGAGAAAGGATAGAAAGTGTTCACTTGGCAACTAACTTTCGTGGTAAGAAGAAAAGGAAGCCTATATATGTAGAAAGGACATCTCAGTAGTAAGAAACAAGCTATGAAGAATCTTTGTTTCTTCTGCAAAAGAATGGTCATCTTAAGAAAGATTGTCTCAAGTCCGCCAAATGGAACCTTTCTTACTTTGGTTAGTTTTGAAGTTAATTTAGCTTTTGTACCTATAGATACTTGGTGGGTAGATTTTGGTGCTACTACTTACATAAGTATATCCATCCAGGATTGCATGTGGAGCCAACCGTTAAATGATGTTGAAAGATTCATCTATGTGGGCGATAGCAAAGCAATTCCAGTTGAAGTTATTGGAAATTTTAGATTACTTTTAAAAATTGGATGTCTTTTGGATTTGATCGAGACTTTTATTGTACTATCATTTAAACGAAACTTAGTTTCTATTTCCAGTTTGGACAAATTTGGTTTTTCTTGTTCTTTTAGAAATAATAAAGTTAGTGTTTTACAAAACTCCAAGCTTATTGGTACCGATTCTTTAATTGATAACCTATACATACTTGATACTTATACTTCATCTAACAAGGTCCTATTGTCTAAATCATGTGGTACAAAGCATAAATTAAATAAGAATTCAGCTATGTTGTGGCACAAGCATTTAGGTTGCATCTCTAAACAAAGTATTCAAAGACTTGTGTTAGATGGAATTCTTGATTCCTTTGATTTAAGCAAGTTTAAAGTTTGTGTGAAATGTATTAATGGAAAGTACAAAAATATAAGAAAATTAGGTGCCAACAGATGTTCAGACGTCTTAAAACTAATACAGAGACATTTGTGACCCATTCCCTATGACATCTTGGAATGGACAACAATACTTTATTACGTTCATAGACGACTATTTAAGATATATGGGTACCTGTATTTAATTCATGAGAAGTCTCAATCTTTGGATGCTTTCAAGTCCTTTAAAGCTGAAGTTGAACTTCAACTTGGAAAGAAAAGTAAGGCTGTCAAGTCTAATTGTGGTGATGAATACTACGGTAGGTATGATGGATCAGGAGAACAACATCTAGGACCCTTTTCCAGATATCTAGAGGAATGTGGAATCATCCAGCAATACACTATGCTAGAGAAACCCAACATGAACAGTGTGGCAGAAAGGCAAAATAGAACACTTAAGGATATAGTAAGAAGTATGATTAGTCATTCTTCTTTACCATAACCCCTCAGGGGTGAGGCACTAAAGACTGTAACATATATCTTTAATAAGGTACCTAGTAAAGTAATAGCTAAAATCGCTTATGAGTTGTGGATAGGAAAGAAGCCTAGTAATAGGCATCTTCATGCATGGGGTTGTGTAGCTGAGGCTAGGCTTACAAGCCTAATGACAGAAAATTGGACCCAAGAACTGTTGACAGTTATTTTCTTGGGAATTTTAAGCATTCTTGGGGTTCCAAGTTTTATGATCCCACTTTGAGATCATTTTTTTAGACTGAAAATATTAGATTTCTTGAAGATGTTGATTTTGAGGGGAAAGATAACATAAAGAAAGTTGTATTTAAAGAGAAATTAGTTTCTCATCCTAATTTGGGTATAGATGATGTTTAGGCTCCAATTCCTGACTTCACTATAGAACCAATTATAGAACAAGACAACAATGAAGTCCTTGTTGGACCGAAAGTTCAAACTCAACAACCTCAAGAAGTGCCACTAAGGAGATCCACTAGAGAATAAAGAAGTGCAATTTCAAATGATAACATTGTGTTTCTTCAAGAACATCAAGATGATATGAGCATAATGGAAGATATCCAATCAACATTCAACAAGCTCTATAAAGTTCTAACTCTCTATAGTGGATAAATGCTATGGAAGAGGAAATAAAATCCATGAAAGACAATGACCTTTTGGAACTTGTCGAATTTCCATCAAGAGTAAAACCCATAGATTGTAAATGGGTATTTAAAACAAAAAAGGATTCACAAGGAAAAATTGAAAGATATAAAGCTCGACTTGTTGCAAAGGGTTTTACTCAAAAGGAAGACATTGATTACAAAGAGACTTTCACTCCAGTTTCATCGAAAGACTTTCTCATGGTAATCAAGGCATTGGTAGCTCATTTTGGTTTAGAGCTACTCCAGATGGATGTGAAAACTACATTTGTCAATGAAAACATTGATAAGAAAATTTATATGGTACGACTAGAAAACTTTGTATCTAATAATTCAAAGTCTATGGTGTGCAAATTAAAGAAATCCATCTATGGACTCAAACAAGCCACTCGTCAATGTTATCACAAATTTCATGAAGTAATTACCTCTTTTGGAAGATTGTGCATCACCAGATGGAAGATTCTGTATATATCAAGTTCAATGGTAGTAAATATATTTCCCTGGTGATGCTTCTTTTGTATTAGGAATTGAAATATTGGAGATTGCTCTCAAGGTATTTTAAGATTGTAACAAAAGAACTAGATTTAAATTTTTTTGAGTAGATTTGACCTAAAAGATTGTGCACTAAGAGATACCTATGTTTCTAAAGGTGATAAGTTTCATTTATGTCAATGCCTCAAGACCAACACTCGAGATTAAAGAGATGTAGAAGGTTCCCTATGCATTGCCTATTAGAAGTCTAATGTATGCTTAAATTTGCATGCATCCAGATATTGCATTCATAGTTGGAGTGTTAGGAAGATATTTGGGAAACCTTGAAATGAATCATTGGAAAGCAACCAAATAGGTTATGAGGTATTAACAAAGATCAAAAGATTATATGCTCACTTATTGGAGATCAGAAATTTTGGAGATCATTTGG
>JBBPDI010000023.1:24807610-24828722 GCA_037974545.1 Cucumis variabilis | reverse complement strand
ACACTGGATTTTTTAGAGATGGGTATGAAATTCATCATTTTAAAAAATTTGAACAATGAAAATATTTCAGTAGTAGTTAAGAGATTATTAGTTATTAATCTGTGAGTAAAATTGTTATTATTTCAACTGTTTATTTCTTCTCACATGTATATATATTGATTGGGCATTATGCCACTATAATGAATCATTTTTAGTTGTTTCTCTTCTAATATGATATCAGGTGTTTAGCTTTCTACCAAACTAATCGTCCTTCAACCTTCCGACTTCGACTACAAAAATTGCCATGACTGTCGATAATCTTCAACTTGAAGCTCTAGTTCCTCCCATGAATTCCCAAGAGACACAGGAAAATGTTCATAATTCCTTTGAGACTTCTTAACATTCAATCGATCAAAGTCAAGAACACCTTAATCCTTATTATCTACAACACAACGATAACACAAGTTTGGTGTTAGTCACTGAGTCATTAACTGAGGAGAATTATGTTTCTTGGAGTCGTTTGATAGTGATTTGACTATCTATAAAAAATACTCAATTTTATTGATGGAATTCGTCCTTGTTTGTGTGATGACCTTCCTTCGTGGATCAAGAATAACATTGTCATATCTTGGATCTTGAACTTAGTTTCCAAGCCCATTTTAGCTAGTATTTTCTTTGTTGAATTGACAAGAAGCATTTGGTTGGATCTCAAAGAATGTTTTGAACGAAAGAATGCTCCAAGAACCTTTCAATTGAAGAGATCTCTCGCAACATTGGCTTAAAATCAAGATTCTGTGAGCATGTGTTTTACGAGGTTAAAAACTTTATCGATGAGTTAAATTCATATCGATCTGCTTGTCCTTGTGGAAGTTACCCATGCAGAGGAAATTGACAAATTGTTGAGTTTCTTTAAGTAGAATACCTTGTGAATTTTATCGTGGGAGTCAATGCATCCTTTGCTCAAGCTCGAGTTCAATTACTTCTAAATGGAGCCAATTTCTTCTGTAAGCTAAGCATTTTCTCTTCTTCAAGAACAACAATGAGCAATTGGATCATTCTCCTTAATCTCACCAGTTGTTTTTCTTGTTGTCACTTTGAATTCTTCTAATAATAATTCCTCAAACAAGCAACGTAAAGAATGACCAGTTTGCACTTATTGCAACATTCTCAAACACAGTTAGTAGATGTTGCAAGATCCATGGCTTTCCACTTGGTTACAAGTCCAAACAACGGTGTTTCAACAATAATAATCTAAATGCATCTACTAATAATGTGAACTCAACAACAACTTAGAGCACTAAGAACTCTTCACCTAATCCAACTCTTGCTCCAAATGTGAACAGCTTCACGAATCCAATAGAAGTCTTATTGCAATGCTAAAGTCTCCTCAATCAGTTACAATCTCATTTGTTGCATCTTCGAATCGATCCACTTCTCACATAGTAGGTTCTAATCTCCTTCTTATTGGATAATTGACCCAGGTGCTTCTATGCATATATGTTCTAAAGATCATTTTATCGATTAGTCTGCCGAATAAACAGACTTATGAAGTCAAAAGCATTTATACTGTGGGGCGCTATTTGAAACGCTTGAGCTGAAAAATGTTTTCTTTGAATATGCCTGATTTTTCATTTAATTAGTCGTTTGTGAGTGCTCTTACAAGGAATTTACCCATGATTGTTTAATTTTATACTGACTTTTGCATCATTAAGGACAAGTGTGCTTTGAAGTGGATTGGCAGTGCTAAAGGATCGTACATTCTTGAATTACCAAGTCTTGCTTTTACAAGTCAGTCAATGTGTGCAGCTGTTGATGGTAAAGATTCTCTATGGCATCTATAGCTACGTCATCCTTCCATTAATTCCTTGAACTCTTTACCAAGATTTTTACATTTGAAGTCTTTGACAGATAATAAACTATCTCACAAATGCCCATTAGAAAAACAAAGAAAATTGTCATTTCCTTCCAACAATCATTCGTTTTCAAATGTTTTTGATCTAATCCATGTAGACCTTTAAGGACCCTTTTCAACCATCGCTCGTGTTGACTATTCTTTTTTTTTTTAACTATATTTGATGATGCTACTTGTTACACTTAGTTGTTCATGTTTAGACCTAAATCTATACCTCAATTTCTTAAACTAGTTTAAACTCAATATGGCAAAGTAATCAAACAAATAAGGTTTGATAATTCACTGAAATTAAAGTTCGCTTTAATTTTAAGCAAAAGTGTAATACATCAGTTTTCATGTGTCAATTGTTCTCAACTCAACAAAACTATGTGGCAGAAAGGAAACAGTAGCATTATATTAAATACTGCTCGTACACTTTATTTTTAGTCCAAAGTTCCATTAACTTTTTGGGGAGAATGTTACTGAATGTTATTTATTTCATAAATAAAACTTCATCCAAGCTTTTATTATAGAAGTCTCTTTTTCAAATGCTGAATAAGGTTGTTCTTGATTATAGCACATTAAGCCTTTGACTCTTTATGTTATCCCTTCACATTGCCTCACAATCGTACCAAGTTTCAACCAATGGCGGGTATATTAGTGTTTGTTAGCTATTCTCAAGGCATAAAAGCTTATAGACTATATGACATTGAGTGTCTGCAGTTTTGTCTCAAGAGATATGGTTTTCATGAGGATGTGTTCCCTTTTTACAACTTGTCTTCTTCTCAAATTTCAGTTGATCCATTTCTAGGATTCTTATTACCAAAATCTTTTCATGAGTGCAGAGTTAGAGGCCATGGAATGAAATCAGACATGGTGAGATTAAGGAGACATAAAGTTGTAAAAAAAATGGAGATAAACCCTAAAGACAGAGTTAGAGGCCATGGAATGAAATCAGACATGGAGCATTATCCCCTTACTTAGTTGTAAAAAATTTTTTTATTGTCGATGGATCTATAAGACCAAACATAAAGTTGATGGGTCAATTGAAAGATTGGTAGTTTATCTCTCCACATATTGAATGCGAGATGGGGCACGCTAAATATGCGACTTGGCTACGTGATGACACATGGCTAAGCGATAAAAGGTGCTAATTATGCTATGCATTGCTACTTCCACTAAGTCTATGTTGAGTACAAGTTTTTCTCTCACTTGTTCAAGTGTAAGTGAAACGAAAGGTTTCCTAGATAAGTCAGGATCGAACACATGAAATTTCTTATCAATCTTAGCTATAACGCTACCTCAATTTTAGACAGTATAAATCTATATAGTATAATTAGAAACGTGTTACGTAAAGTAAAGCTAATTCTATTTTTTAAACTAAGTGGTTCTGTACAAGGGAGAATGGAGTAGAAGGATTATGGAACGGGTAAAGAAAGGTGCAAGAAAGTCTACGCGTTGTAGGTGATCTAAGCTATGTAATATGCCTTAATGCGATAGAAATCATTTAACTATCTTCTAATCAAGGCGAGCAACCTCTCAATGCCTAAACGTCACACTTATTCACCTATCAGGATACAAATGATGCAAATGCATTACCCGATACATACCTAAGCTTTCCTACTTAAAAGCATCACATTTCCTCTTTTATTAATGAAATAGAATACTATAATTTTTGAATTTATATCTTAAAACTCGTAATTTGTAAATTACATTCGATAATTTGATTATTGATTTATTTATTAGTGAAATAGAATACTATAATCTTGAATCCAATAAAATAAGGTCACGAGACTATCTTGTAGACTTAACTTTATGTAGGGACATAAATGTGAATCAAGTTTGAGTTCATAGCCAAAACGATCTATAGTATATGAATAAGGTTGAGTGTCTTATTCTGGTAACACTATGAATACAACATGCTTTGTAGTTAGTACAAACGATGTGACCTTAAATCATTCATGTAGAGATATGAAAGTGAGAGCATCTTATGTCAAGTGTTTACATAAGATCGAACCATAAAATAGTCATTTTTACATTATTAACACCGTTGACGTTTTAAAATTGACTATTTCTTTTAATTTGATGACGTAGGTAACTTAACCTTAATCTTGAACTAACTATGAACTCATATTCACATGGGCTCATCCTTAGATCTGCATAAGTGAGGGCAGTTCATTAATGTTGGTCTAATATGTCTCCCATTTTAGGGATAAGACCAGGTGGATAGTTGGGGACATAGGGTGCAAGATGGAATTCATTCATGACCTTTATAGAGTCTAGGTTGTTCCCTTATTCACTGAATCTATGTCTTGAACAAGGGGCCCCCCCTCTTATTGTCTTGAGAGATATTCGATTTATAGGTTAGACCTAAAACCAATTGTTCAATAGTGGTTCAGTGGGGCTTAGGGATCAAGATTGGTCTCCGGGACAAAATAGTATTTTGACTATTTTGTCCCGGTCGAGGTTACAAATAACCTATGAATGATTAATTTACTGATCATAGTTGTATCAGATGGATGCAAAAATATTTATAGTGAGGGGAGTGCAACTACAGAACTTTAGTGGAATGATCCGTTAGTTAATGAATGGTCATTAACTTTTGGTCTAAAAGAGTTTAGTCAGTTAATCTCGGATCGTTGGAGTCCATGATCTATAGGTCCACTAGGTCCCTCACTAGCTCATTATGGTAATAAAAATTAGAATAGAATGAATGAAAATTCAAATAGTTTGAATTATTTTTTAACGAGTTTTTTAAAAATAAAAATAAATATAAAAAATTTGATTCGATAATTCAATTTGATTGATTGAGATTTGATTTAATATTATTATTTGATCAATATTAATTAATTAGATTAATTAATATTAAATAATAAAATAATTAAAATTTTATTTATTAGAAAATTAAATTTGAAAAAATCAAATTCAATTTGAATTTGAATTACACTTTTCAAAAGGTGAAGAGGTGTGATTTTTCCACCTCTTCCACCTTCTTATATCAGTCATACAATATATATATTTATTTATGAGATTACTTGATTGTTGAGGGGATGATCGGTGGAAATTGAAAGAGAGGATTTTCGATGAAGAAAACTTTGGAGAAAAAAAATGAAGCGTTCATACTTTTCGTTTTCTCTAAAAGAACACATAAAATCGATCATCGATTCGATTCTATATTCACTTCTAAAGCCATAGAATAATATAGAAGGCTCTTGTGGTCGTCTATGGCTTGGAATCAATGAAAACGATCAACAATCGAAGGAGAATTTTGAATCTTGAATCCTATGTTTTTTCTAATTTTCAATTTCATGCTAATTAGATAAAATTATAGTGTTCCGTCTCGATTCTCTTTCGCTGTCATGCTCATATTTCCATCAGTTCTACCATTGGATTACAAACCTCAAGTCACAAATCGGGGGAGTAGTTAGTTTGTGAATGATAACTTGTAGGAATACAAGTTATTATAGCTTTTTGTATTAGAATAATGATGCCAAAATAGGGAAGAAGTACATCAAATCCCATAGTTTGTATTGAAAATGGATAATTACTTAGAAGTAGATGTTACACAAGCTTTCACCCCTGTTTTACCATGATTACAGTGCCTTAATGCAAAATTAATAACAAGAAGTGAACCAGTTAATCGCAAGGGAACTAGAATCATAACATTTCTAGGTGAGAAGATCGAATCATAACAAGAAAAAGCAGTTCACTGGGGGATAAGAATGGCAGTTGGAGATGATGTGACTCGAAACACCTTTCGATGTACGGTGTTGACATGCTCAGAAGAATAGAAATTTCTTGTTGAAAGTTGTCTATAAAAGGACTCCATCTCCACTGAAATAAGCACACTTGAACAAGCCAAATAAAATTGATAGTGTACAAAGGCTTGATGGGCCAAAACCCAGAGAGAAGGGCAGAGAGGCCGACTGTAAAGAGTTTCTTCTTCTTCTTCGGTTATAATGTAAGTAAGAGTTTAGATTCTGAGTGGTGAAGGTTCCATTTTCCATTCCCCCGGACTTGTATTCATTCCCTGTCTTTTGTCTTTCCTTTTTGTATTGTTTGTGTAATATTTTATATTGTTCATATTGTACAATAGTCGAAGCCTATATCTATATTACATGTTTATACCTTTTCAATCCATCATTTCTCTACTTTCCATTAGTGTATGTGTTATTGATAGTTTAGGTTGGTGATAAGTTCTTGATAGAAAGTTTCACTTATCGGTCTTATCACGTTAGTTGAGCTATTATTATCGCTTGGTCAATGTAAGTCGTCAGCTATCTGAGAGGGTAAGTAGCAAGGACATGGCTAACACGTGCAAGGAATAGTTTATTCTTTCTTTGCAAGATAACTTCCATCACTTGTATTTCGAAAGGTGAACAAGTGTGGACACAAGACGCCGAGAGGTTGTTGTTCTTAATTGCAAAGTTCTATTCATCTCATAAGTGAACTCTTCTAGCTATATCTCGTCTAATCACACTTAGTCATATGGATCCCAAAAGGTGATCATGTGTGGCGTTTAGTGACTCTAAGAGGAGTACACCTTAATCATAAGTTGGTTGAGTAAGTTATATCGCATCTAGGCTGTCACATTGTTTAATCATGTTATAATGCATAGACATTCTTTCACTCTTTCTCGCATACAAGTTAGTTCACATATTCATCTCGCATCCATTTCCACCTATTTACAGATTCTCTAGGTGTATTTAAGTAATGTTATTTTTCAGTACTATTCTTTATATTTATTATTATTTGATTCTTTTATACTGCCTAGATGATAAATAAATCCTAGAACTAATGTCTTGAATCAATTCCATGTGCTCTATCTTAGATCATCCAGATAAACCTACTATTTTGCTTATACTTGGACAAGTAGTAGAAAAACTTGTACTCAACGAGGACTCAGTAATTATGTGATGAAGAGGTACATAGTGAGTACTTCACATATAGTGATCATGACCAATGAATTATCACATAAAATTAATTGTGTCTTTAGATAATGTTGAGTTCGAATGGAAGTGAATACACATACATCACATCCAAACGCCTACACCAGCGAACTTCATAAATTCATCTATGGATTAAAACAAACCTCTTAACATTTGCTAAGTTCTCAACGTTTATTGTTAAACTCTGTTTGTCAAAGAACAAAGGTGACTCATTTTTAGCTCTTTTTGTATACGTTGATGACATTATCATTATCAGAGCAAATCATCTTAGTATACAAATTTTGATGGTTGCTCTTAGTGACAAGTTTCCTTTGAAAGATTGGGGATCTCTCAAATTCTTTCTTAGTCTTAAGTTGGTTAGAAATACTTCTTAATTACTTTTGTCCTAAAGGCATTATGCACTACATTTTGTTGAAGATGTCGATGTTCTTGGTGCAATGCCAGTTGTTGTTCCTATGGATACTTTACTTAAGTTGGCTATCTCGAACAAAGACATTCTTCATGATACTAATGCCTATTAGAGACTTGTTGATCAGCTACTTTATCTAACAATATCAAAATTGGACATTACCCTTGTTGTACACAGATTAAGCCAATTTGTGTCCAAGCCAACTCAAGCATATATGAGTGTTGCAAATAACTTGTTGAGATACATAAAAGGTTCACCTAAGGAATTTCATTGTTCAAAGTTTAGAACTGCTCCATTCAAGCTTTTGTTATTGCTGGGGATCTTGCTCGAACATTCGACTATTAGCTACTGGTTTTTGTGTTTTTCATGGAAATTTGTTATCGTGGAAATCCAAGAAACAACAAATTTTGTCCCAATCTTTTGCAAAGGTTTAATATCGTGCTTTGGCAACTTGTGAAGTTGTTTGGCTTCGTAATATGCTTGAAGAGATACAAATTGATGTATCTTCTCAAGAATTGTTATTTTGTGATAATCAAGCTATCATTTACATTACTAGCAATCAAATGCTTCATGAAAGGACCAAGCATATTGAGCTTGGTATTCACTTTGTTAGAGAAAGAGTTATAGATGGATCATTGAAACTGATGTGCATTCGTTCTTCTAATTAGCTAGCATATGCGTTCACTAGACCTCTACCAACAACTTCTCTTTTTTCTTTGATTAGAAAATTGAGTGTTAGAGATATCTTTTCCCGTCTTGTGGGGGAGTATTTATAGAGTTAGTTAAGAGGTTATTAATTGTTAATGAGTTAGTTAAATTGCTATTATTTCAACACTTTATTTCTTCTTCGCATATGTATTGATTGGACATCATTTAAGTACAGTGAGAAAATCATTTTTAATGGTTTCTCTTCTAGTAATTACTATTACGATACCTTGCATATAACAAAATGAGGCTAAATTTGATGGAACATGAGACATACGTAATGGAATTATGATTAAATTACACTTTAATTGCATCTAATTAAATAGAAACTAACATTATTGATACTAACTCCCTACTAGAGTTTACTCATTATCCTCTAGACTTCAAATCGGGTTGTGGGATTTGATGAGTGAAGGATTTGAAAGAAGAAAGAGATGGAAATTCAGAGGAATATGAAAGTTTCTAAGATATGTGCGATGTGCTTTGTTTGGTGAATAATTAAGTAAAACAACAAAAATAATTACTCTAAAGAAATTGATGGATTTTAGACATGCACAGTGAAAATTTGATCGAACTTCTACCCTAATTTCTTTTAACATGTAATTACTCTAAACAATAAACTAGGGTTTTAAGTAAATTTACCTTTGTAGCTCTAATTTCTTGAAATTCTTCACGTGTATGATAATCTGTTTAAACACCCGTTATTATATTCTCTTCTATTAGAATTATAAGGTCAAAACGCATAAGAAGAGGATCAAAGCGTGTGACTTGCGTTGTAAATTCATAAATATTTAGAAATACAACTTACATAAGTACCATGCTTGTTTTATGCAATTATCATGTTTAAACGTAGGATAAGTGGAAAAAAAAAGGAACAAATAACAGAGGACATCTCACGCAAAGGCTACACGATCGAAACTTGTTTGGCAATTAACAATTCCAAACAAGGAATCATGACATCACGTGAGGAAAGCTCACTAGAAGACAAGAATGGTAGTTGGAGGGATGTGACTTCATAGGGCCAAAGTCAGCGTTGACACACTCAGAGGAATAGAAGTTTTTTGTCGAAAAGCAACTTATACAAGCACTTCATCCTCATCAAGAAGAGGAAGTCTGAATGGGCCAGTTTAGAGAGCTTGTAGCTGGTGTAGAAAAGAAGGCTATTCCTTTCGATCCTTTAACTTGTAACATTGACTCATTTCCTTGTCCTGCATTCATCTTTATATTCTTATTATTTCATGTTGTATGTATTGTTTATTGGCCTATGGCCTACATTCTTTGTATTTCTTTAAATATGAATAACTTCTCAATCCAGCATCCATATACCTTCCATCAGTTAGCATGTTATTCGTAGATTGGGTAGATGATTAGTTCTTGATAAGAAGAGTTACTTATAAGTTGTATCGTGTTAGTTGAGCCAATTGATCATCAGGCCAGCGTTAGTTTCCAACTCTTCGAAAGGGTAAGTAGCTAGAACCTAATTAACGCGTGCAAAGAGGAGCTCATCACCCCTCGTGAGATCATTCTTAACATTTGTGTCTTGAAAGGAGAGCAAGTGTGGATAGTGGTGCTGAGAGGTAGCAATCCTTAATCATGGAAGCCTATACGGATTATAAGTAAGCCCTTCTAGATATAACTCACAAAGTCGTACTTAATCATATGGATCTCCAAAAGCGACCATGTGTGGCATATAATGACTTCGAGAGAAGTATAACATAATCATAAATATGGTCTAGTGAGTTACATCGCATTAAGCTTATCACATTACTTATGTGTATGATAATACGTAGACATTCTTTGAGCAAGTTAGTTTGCATCATCATACCTTCTTCTTAACCTCGTTGTACAGACTTTCGTTGTGTAAGTAGCAATTCCTATATTTGTTATTATTTAATTTTTTCAATCTGCCTAATTGACGAGTGACTTCCTAAAACTAATGTCTTGAAATAATTTCCTGTCTTCGATCCTGGATCACCCAGGTAAACCTATTGTTTCGCTTGCACTTGGACAAGCAGTAGGAAACCTTGTACTCAACGAGGACATAGGTATTGCACAATAAAGAGGTACTTAATGAGCATTTTGTATTCTATGAACATTATCTGTGACTTATCACCTAGAATTAAGTATGCAACAAAGAAAGATATGGAACACATTGCGTGCAATGACCCTACTTAGTGACGTATTGCAGTTATCCTATACATATGCGAAATTGTCAAGTCTAAACCAAAAATTGAACTAGCGTACTCGACCCGGACTACCACTAGACTTGATCTACTATCCTCTAGACTCAAAACTAGGTTGTGGGACTTAAAGGATGAAAGAATAGAGAAAGGGAAAGAGATGAAAATTAAGCTTAGGGGTGAGAAGTATCTTTGATGAAGAAAATTGATTTTTCAAGAAAACAAGAGAAAGGGATAAATCCAGCCCACTTGAGAGGGTATAAAAAAATCCCAACCCAAAATCATTTTTGAAAAACTCAATTTATAAGAAAAAACCATGCAATATACATGTTTGTTCTTCAACAAAACCCAACAACACATAACCCACTAACATTTAGTGGGATTATTTGTCTTCATAATAAGGGACCTAACCCAATTAGTGGGATTATCCAACAAAATATTGGATTTTCCCACTAACTTTGGTCAAAATGCAAAATGGTCATTTGATCAAAGTCAAACTTTGACTTTTAAAATCAAAAGTCAACATTTTTACTTTTTACAATTTTATCTATCTTCACTAATTTCGATCTCTCGAGAATGAATTCAGATTTCTGTTCTCGAAATTTAAATTATATTTGAATATATTGTCGATCAAAGTTTGACTTTTCAAAGTCAAAAGTAAACACTTTGAACTTTTATGAATTTGACCATTACCATCATTTTCAAATATGAATCTCCATTCATATTTTTTATATTTAAATCATATTTAAACACAAGGCTCTATCTCCAAACTGATAAACAATTGTTATATCATATATACTAGTTGGTTTCTCTTTCATTTCCTAATTCAAACCATTCGAACTAATCCAACATTCTGCTCTACGTTAATTGCATAGGAGCTAGAAGAAGAACTTAATGGACCTATAGATCATGGGCTCCAACGATACGAAATTAACTAGTTAAACTCCTTTAGATCTAGTTAATCAACATTCATTAACTAACATGTAATTCCACTAAAGTCCCGTAGTTGCACTCCTCTCACTATAGATATATTGGTGTTTATTAGATATAATCACGATTAGTAAGTTAATCATTCACAAGTTACTCACAATCTCGATCGAATCAAAAATATCATTTTACTCCGAATATTACATCTTGTTCCTTAAGTCTCACTAATCTCCTAATGAACAATTGGTTTGTCCAACCTATAAATTGAATCCCTTTCAGGCCAATGAGAGGTTGGGGCCCCTTGTTCAAGACTTGGAATAAGTCATTAAAGGAGCAACCTATCTACTAAACCTATGATGTACAAGAGTGAATTCCTTCTTGCACCTTGTATCCCCAGTTATCCATCCAATCTTGCCCCTAAAATGGAAGGTTTATTGGGTCAGGACTGATGAGTTGCCCTCACCGATGCAGATCTAAGGATAATCTTGTGTGAACAAGAGTTCATAGTTAGTTCAAGATTAATTTTAAATTACCTAGGTCATTAATAAACGAAATAATCAGTTTAATATAGTAAATGATGTTATAACGTAAAACTTACTATTTCATAGTCAAGTCTTATGTAAACTCTTTACATATTGCCTCCACTTTCATACCTCCACATGAACGATTTAGGATCACATCGTTCGTACTAACTCAAAAGCGGATCACAACATAATCCTAATCCTAAATTATTTGGGATTTTATGACTAAATTAATAGATCAATTAAATAGAAGATAGATTAGAACTTTTTTTTTTTAAAGATGACACCTTATCTAATTGGGAAATATATTTTTTAAGGTTAATTTTCATAAATAGAATAAATAGAAAAAATATTTACGGCACGTGTCACAACATGAAAAAACCCATGGAATTTACCATTTTTTTTAAAAAAAAATTCAAGTTTGCCTTTCCTTATTATTGTCCTTCTTCTCTTCTACGATCTTTTTTTTTCTTCTTATGCGATATTTTTTCTTTCCATCGCCTTTTTCTCTTCTTCTGTAATTTTTTAGATATTTCCATTTGCCCTACCTTTTCTTATTCTTTCTTATGCAATTTTTCATTTCCTTCCCATCGTCTTTTTTTATTCTTTTGTAATTTTCATATATATTTTTCAAACTATTATTTAATTTAAGATCCTGCTATTTTTCTTTTCAAACTGTTATTTGGTTTTTTAAGATCGTCTGCCAAATATAAAAGATCGTGAAAAACAATCGTTGGAATATTGGATTGAAAAATGTAAATGATCATGTATAAAAATAGCCAAATCTAAACGATCATATTTCAAATATAAACAATCGTGTACCAAATTTAAACATACAAAAAAATCTTGAAAAACAATTGTGTGTCAAATTTAAATGATCACGTACCAAAAAAAAAGTTTTAAAAAAATTGTTTAGATTTGACTACTCTAATTTAAATGATCGAATCTAAACGATCGTGTGTCAAATCTTAACAATCTAAACTGTGTTAAATTTAAACGATCACGTATCAAAAAATCTTGAGAGAATCATTTAGATTTGACTACCCAAATTTAAACGATTGCGAACCAAAAAAATCTTGAAAAAATCGTTTAAATTTGTAGACAAATCTAAATGATCGTATAGGAAAGAATAACTCAATCTAAACGATCGTTTTCCAAACATATGCGTGGTGGATGTCAATTAATCACGGGGCATTTTTGGTATTTTTTATTGTGGGCTTGTGGGCTTTTTCCGATTTCAAAATTGTTCTATAGCGTGTAAATATTTTGTCGTTTTATTATATTTTTTAAAAGATCTCATATTTTAATTTAATTAAAAAATCAATATGTAGATTAGATTTTATTTTTTAATAAAGGCGGTATCTTTAATTAGGAAACATACATTTTAATTTATTAGAGAATTCATAAGTAAATTAGAAGATAGATTATATTTACTTTTTTTAGTATGATATAATCTAATTAGAAAATCTGCATTTTAATTAATTAGAAAATCCATAATTAATATGATACATAAATTAGACACAATCCATTTGACATTAGTTAGTTAATTACTTTTTTAATATGACATAATGTAATTCGAAAAGGTTAATTTTCATAAATTTAACAAAAGCACAAAAATTTTACAACTTGTGTAACAAAATAAAAGTACTCATGATATTTTCATAAATTCCAAGTTTGCCCTTGAAAAATGCGGATGATTTTCACTTCTTTTTCTTTTTCTTCTTTGCAATTTATTTATCTCCTCTTCATATTATTACTTTTTCTTGTTCATTTTCCACTTGCTTTGTTTGTGATTTCTTCATTTTCTCTTATAGAATTTCTTCTTTCTTCGTCATCTCTCATATTTTTCTATTCTTTTTTTACTTCTTAAAATTTTTACTTGGTAAATGTTTGTCTTTTTGTGTGATGCAACGTTTGTTCATGGATATGTTCTATTAAGTTCTAATTAAGTGGGTGATTTAGTTGGCAATTAGAATAGGATAATCATGCGATAAAAGGTGATTTCTTATATATACATTGCTAATTTTTAAATGATAAACATGTGGTACAAGTTTTCCTATCACTTTCTAATAACGTGTATAAATACACGTTATTATCGTCTCTTTTATTAGAATAATGAGGCAAAACACATAAGAAGATTATCAAAATGTGTAACTTATATTGTAAATTCATAAGAATTTAAAAATACATCTTACATAAGCATTATGCGTGTTAATTTCCATGTCTTAATGCATGATGATTAGAAAAGAAGAAACTAATGAATCACAGGGGACATCTTGCATGAAGGCTACGCTATGGGAACTCGTTTGGCGACTAACACCTGTAGGTGAGGAACCACATCATCACATGAGAAAGATTCACTATACTACAAGGATGGTAGTTGAAGCTGATGCAACGTGACAAGGCTTCTATCAGAGTTAACATAATTAGAATAATAGAAATTTGTCATAAAAAAGATGTCTATAAAAGAACTTCATCTTTACCAAGAAGAGAGTGGCATGTATGGGCCTGTAAGGAGCCTGACTGTATGGGTAGAGATGACCTAGATGTCTAAATAGACTGGCCAAACTCTAGAGAGAACGGTGGAATAACTAGCCTTCCCACCGTCTGTAAATGTTTTCTTTTTCTTCTTCTCCGATTATATTGCAAGTGAGAGCTTAGAGTCTCATTGGTGAAGATTTCATTTCCCATTTCCCCTAACTTGTAACATTTTCCCTTCTCTTTTCTCTTCATTTTTATATTTCTTTGTAATATATGATGTTCGTATTGTATAATGGCTTAAGGCCTACACTTGTTAATATACTACATGTTTATACCTTTTCAATCCTTCATCTCTTAACTTTTCATTTGTCAATTTGTTTTTAATAGTTTAGAGTTGTGATTAATTCTTGATAAGAAGATCAACATATAATTCTTATCGCATTAGTTGAGTTAAGTTCATCACTTGGCCAATGTCAATCACCAACTACCCGAGAGAGCAAGTTGCAAGGATAAGACTAACGTGTGCAAGGAGGAGTTTGGAGACAAAACCCACCTTGCGAGATAACTTCCACCATTTGTGTTCTGAAAGGAGAATAAGTGTAAACATTAGGCAGCGAGAGGTTGTTGTCCTTGAAGTTATATAAGTATTATAAGTGAGTTCTTCTAGATATACCTCGCGTAATCAAGCTTAGTCATTTGCATTTCAAGAGGTGAGCAAGTAAGGCGTCTAAAGACTTCGACTCGCCTTAATCATAAATTGGTTAAGCTAGTTAAATTGCATCAAGGCTTTCACATTGCTTAATCATCTAATAATACATAGACCTTCCTTCATCTCTTTCCCGCACACAAGTTAATTCACATCTCCATTTCATATCCATCCATCCTCATTTACAGATTCTCTAAGCGTACATACGTAGGAAGTTTATTTGTTTATACATTATTTAATTAATTCTTTTACACTGCTTAAATGATGAGTAAATTTTAGAACTAAGCTTTGATAGCAACTCCCTGTGTTCAACTCTGGATCACCCAGATAAACCTATTGCTTCGTTTATACTTGAGCAAGCAGTAGGAAAACTTGTATTACGTGAGGACTTAAAAATTATGCGATAAAGAAGTACAAAGTGAGTACTTCACCTACAACAATCATGACCAATGACTTATCACACATAATTAATTGTGTATTTGTTTGATTCCTTAAGTCCTAAGTTAACTTGTGCATCACAACAACTCTCATACAGCCAAGTTTTTGGCATCGTTGGTTAGCAAAAACACACGCAAACCACTTACCAAAGTGTAAGCGAAATTATAGGTTTTCTGGGTAAGGTAGGGTTGAACACAGAGCATTTCTATAAAATCTTGGTTATAAAGTCTACTCTTCATCCAGGCGATATACAAGCTCTATACTAAGAAAACGTATGAATGTACTAAATCCACTATTTATACTAGAGATTTTGTAAAAGTGGCTTGGAATGGTGGGAATATGGAAAGTGGGCTAACTTGTGTTAAGAAAGTGTGAAGGAATGTCTCTGAGTTGTTAGGAGATTAAGTCATGTGGTAGTCTTTGATGCAATAACACTTAGTTATTCATCTTCTAATTAAGGCGGACACCTCCACGCCACAGCTACTCGCCACTTTAGTATGCAAATGATAAAGATTAATTAAGTGATAGCTATCTAAGTTTTATTACTTGTAAGGTTCACATTACCTCTCTTTTAAGGGTGACAACCTCCCGATCCCAAATTACTACATTTGTTCTCTTTTAGGGTGCATTTGAGGGAGGGAAAGGGTTATGGGGATAAGGATTATGATAATCCTAGTGTTATGATAATATGTGTTTGGAAGAAAGATTATGAATGATAGTATTATGGTAGTATGTGTTTGGAGGAAGGATTATAATAGATAGTGTTATGATAATATTTGTTTGGGAAAATGATTATGAAAATTATTTATATTTTTAAATTCATATTCTAAATTCAATACACAAATTTTCGTATATTTAATTTACCAAATTGTCATATTTTTGTAAAACAAATTCCATTAAGTTTTCTTAAATACAATTTCCATTTTCAACGTTTTTTATGCAAGAATTTCATGTCAATAAATTATTAATTTTTTTAATTCGTATTCTAACTCCAATACATAAATTATATATATTTAATTTATCAAATCTTTCTAGTTTTCATAAAACAATTCTTAGTAATTTCTTCAAAAAACGACGTCCATTTTCAACCTTTTTTAACGTTGGGTCGTTACATGTGAATAAATTATACTTTTGTTTTTTTAATTGATATTCTAAATGCAAGACACAAATTGCCCATAACTCATACAATTGATTTAAACCAATGTCTGGCAACATAATTTTATTCCAACGAAACGATATACGAAAAACAAAATATTTTATAGGAAGGAAGTTATAAACTGAAGTCAATTACATAGAACACAATGCAAAAGAAAAAAATTATTATTTTTTAAAAAAATTCATATTCTAACTCAAATACACAAATGTCGTATATTTAATTTACCAAATCATCATAGTTTTTATAAAATAATTTGCAGTAATTTCTTTAAATACGACGTCTATTTTCAACCTTTTTACGATAATCGTTACATGCGAGTAAATTGTTAATTTATTAAAAAAATTCATATGCTAACTTCAAAACACAAATTTTGTATATTTAATTTACCAAATCGTCCTAGTTTTCGTAATGCAGGAGCAAAAAATTTGGATCAAGTAGTGTAATCACAATAAATTATCTAATTCAAGAGTAAAAGAAGACATGAAAATTTTACATTTATGTAATTGTACCAAATTCATAACTTAAAACACAAGGTATGGTTTTTAAATAAAAGATTAAAGTTAACAAAAGTCATAAGCATATAAATTCTAAATGAAAAAAATTTGAATTAAATAGTATTTAAACTTAAATAGATTAATTATAAATAAGAAAGAGTTGAGGAAGGATTAAGGGAGTTGTGATAACTCTTCCCCCAAACAAGGAAAGAGTTATATAATTCTTTCCCCCATAATCTTTTCCCTCTCCCAAATACACCCTTAGGGTTTAATCATCGCTAGGATGGAGTTTGTTTCCAAACTCCTTATTGTGCATGTTTAGCTATGTCCTTGCAACTTACTCTCTCGAGTAGTGGGCAACAAACGTTGGTCAAGCGATGGATTAAAGCTCAGCTAAATGTGATGAGCCTTATGAGCTAGATCTTTGATCAAGAACTTATCACAAGCATAAACTATTTATAACACTTCAATGAACAGTAAATGAATGATAGATTGACAGGACATAAAGTTGCAATGTATTAAAGAGTACAAGTCTTACGACCATGTATAATATGAAAGTCAACATTACAATAAATATACAAAAATGGAAAGCAAGAAAGTGGTGTCGAGCAGCAAAATGCGTAAGCATCCCTTAGCTCTTTTACAAGTTAGGAGAAAGATAGTGGTTTCTCTCTCTAATCTTTCACTTATAAGATTGACCGAAGAAGAAGAAACAACTTTTACAAAAGGCGGAAAGGCTAGTCCTTTCTGTCGGCTTTCATGGAGCTCTCCAGGTTTTTATCCATTCAGATCAGACAATGTTATATGATAGAGAAAGAGTCTTTATATAGACTACTTTAGGCAGAAAGCTTCTATTCTTCTGAACATGCCAGCGTCGATTGCAGTCCTGTTAAGTCACATCAACTCTAACTACCATTCTTTTCTGCTAGTGAATCTTCATCATGTGATGAGGTGGTTCTTCATCTAAGGATGTTGGATCGCCGAACAAGCTTCCTATCATATATAGTTTGCACGTGTTCCTCTTATGATTCATGTTCTAGCCAAACGACACGCAAAAGGTGTAGTTAGTCGTTCTTCCTAGGCTATGCGAGAAAAAGCTGAGTTTTGGGCTAGGCGAGAAAAAGCCAAACGAAGAAAGGGTGGTTCATTAATTTAGATTAGTTAGTTTTTTACATGTTGGGGTTAGACTTAAGCATGATTAGAAAAATATTAAAAACCTACACATGTAAAGAACTAAGTAGGAGCTGACTAGCTAAGATGAGTTTAAGGATGACTAATCCAGTTTGGGATTAGTATAAATAAGCCTTAAGAGTTCAAAGAAAGGAATAAGGAAATTTCAAGTGTTGAAATTCTGCCAAAAAGACACCAGGCGAGGAGAAGAAGAAAGGAATTAATAAGGGGACTAGGAGAAACATATAGTTTTGTGAGTGACCATTCCCAAAAGAAAAAATAAAGATTTCTAAAGCTTTTCTTTCAAAGTCATGTTATGTTTTGCACAATTAAATTCATGTATTAACATGTTTATGTTTATAAGAAAAACATGACTCTTGAAAGAATGTTTCCAAGCTAGAGTGTTTTTAAGTAAACTACCTCACTTATGATGTTTGTATGAAATGCTTATGTGCGAGTAAACCATTAGCTTTATTCTTACGATGAGGTAGCTATTATGTGCATATAAGAGTCAAGATAACTATGCGCTGAGAGGTTCACATAGTGATGAGAAAGTGGTTGTATATGTTGAGATATGTTCACATTCGAGTTAACCATCTGAGCAATTGGAATTGGAAGGTGGTTGCTAGTGCCTTAACTGCCTAGCTCATATTTCTTTTTGCCACAAAGGTTGAATAGATCATCTCATGTATACATGGTATCGCTGAACTACACTCCTTTTCACCTAAAAATCTTGCGATAAGAACACTAAAGCAAAGTAAAACAAGGATAAGGTTCTTTTATATCACGCATTTTGCGAAATAATTAAATCATCTACTTTTTTCTCTGTTTTCTTCTATTTTCATGCAATAAGACATCATTATTTTACATAAAAGACTATAATAACTTGTATTTCTACAAGTTACCAATTACATAAGGGGAAAGGATTAAAAATACAAGTGGAAGAGAGAAAAATAGGAAGAAATTCAACGGGAGGTCGAAAGAGAATTCTTTATAACCTAAAATAAAGAGAAATATATATAGAAAATGGCAGGGTGCCAAAACGCTTAGCACCTTATCGAAGCAGAGCATCATGCGATGAGCTGCGTGTATGGTCTGGAAATGCAGAATTGTTGTGAAACTTCATCTTATGGTGCTCTCTTGAAAGATCAACGTGTGAGCACCTACCTCCAAGACTTCAAGGAAAGCTCTACTTCATCTCGTTTGCTTGTTAACTTCTCTATTTTAACACAAAAGCATCCTAAGGCATGTGGAGGTGTCAATTACTTATTTACCTGCCAATACACTAAGACAAACCATTAAAATACGTAGAACTAGCATGATTTAGGTCGACAAAGATAACTCTTTTGAGAAGGTATCAAGGCATACTGGTATTTAAGGACACTTGATTCCAATTGGTGTTATGAACACTTGTGAAGAACTGACTTACTATCATTGGTTTATATTAGTGGACATGAAAATACATCTGCAGTGAGAATAGTGCAACTGTGAGTCTTTAGTGGAATACATACACATTTAATGAATATTGATTAATGTGGTTAATGAGTTTAACTAATTAATCTCATGAAATTGTTAGAACTTTTGATGTGCAGGTCTATTAGGTCCATTTTCTAGCTTGTAAAGGGTATTGAGGTCATTACATTTTAAATAAAATTTTAAATGTTCAAATTTATACAAAGAAATAATATATTGTATGATGATATATTATAATACAAAGTTTCTATTTTAATTAAATTTTATTGTATAAACTAAATCTTGGATATGATTCAAAATTAATTTATAGAGAATTAAATATTTGAAAGAATTCAAATATTGATTTAATGTGAATTGGATTCATATTAAATCTATAGGTTAAAATTAATATGTATTAGATTCACATTAAAACTATAGGTTATAAGAGAAATACAATTGAATATGATTCAACTATAGGTTAAATTAAGGATTTTTTTAAAAAAATATAACAAAGCAACAAAATATTTACATTGTATATAATAATTTCTAAATAGAAAAAACCCATAGGTCCATAATAAAAAATACCAAAAATGCCACCCTCGACACACAATTAATTTGGCACTTGCGCGCAAATATATTTGGTACACGATTTTGGTACAACCAAGATCGTTTAGATTTAGCTACCCAAATCTAAACGAGTACACGATCATTTAGATTTGGCTATCCAATTCTAAATATTTTTTTTTAAAAATCTAAACTATCATGTAGCCAAATCTAAACAATTGTATTTTGAGCTCCAATGATTTTTTTTTCAAGATCTTTTATATTTGGTACACGATCTTGAACCAAATAATACAAGATTTACGATTGATTGAAAAAAAAAATCATCATTAAAAAAGTATAAAAGAAAAATGATAGAAGAATAAGAGGAGAAAGACGATGGAAAGAAAAAAAAATCATAGAAGAGAAAGAGAAGAAAGACGATAAAAAGGATGAACAATCCTAAAATATCTTTAAAAAATGGTCAGCGTCATGAATTTTTTTATTTTGTTATACGGATTTTAGGATAAGTATTAAATACGATTCACACATACATTTATGAAAATTAACCTTAAATATTAAATATGTGATATTTAATTAATTATTTTATTAAATTAGTTAAATTAAAACTATAAATCATGTGAGAGACGTTGATTTAATAAAACCTACCATTTCAAAGATAGAACCTAGTGGAAAGCTGAGAAGATAACATAACAAAGAGAAATTCACTCCTTTCTGGACCTTAAATATGAATGAAAGCTCACATCTATTTTCTAAACGAAATACCAAATTTGTATGTTCCATGGTTTAGAGAGAAAGAATGACACAAATTTGGAGAGCACAAGTGGAATGTATGCTCGAGAGCATTTAGGCCACTCTACTTTTTAGATTTTCTTTTTCTTTCTGAGTGAAGGGTATTTTCTCCATTTTTTTTACTAACCCCAGATTACCTTTTAGAATTTTACTCCCACTCCAAAATTCGATCGACTACTTCTCCCTTATTCCTCGTGTCGTACACTGGCCGGTCGACCAACTCGAACGCCACGGTTCCAGTCGGCCATTGGAGGACCTTGCCTCTGTCCGCCTAGTACCCACACAGCTGCCCCACACCTCA
>JBBPDI010000023.1:24691535-24702822 GCA_037974545.1 Cucumis variabilis | reverse complement strand
TGGATTTGAGTTATTAAGACAAAACTAATAATTTAATCAATAACAATTATTACAATAATAACACTTTATTAATGACGCTCAATGGATTATATTTACAATCTACGAGTTTTAGGACATAAATCCCAACAACTTTATGGACTGGCCACCCTGGATGGCAGAGAACATATACTTTACTGAAAAAAGGCTACTTTTGGCACAATATGAGAGACGACGTCATGCAGTACACGAAGACATGTCTCATTTGTTAATAGAATAAAATCGAGAAAGTATGCCACATTCATTCCCACTACCAAATTATGTTCAGTCGAATTGAAAGCCCAATTTTTCTTTAGACATGTTGTCAATGGGGTGTCTCGACAAGCATTGTGAGTGACAAAAATGGTACATTCGTTGAATATATCCTTAAGCTACCATCCTCAAATATATGGTCAAACTGAGTGATTCAATTGTAAGGTCAAAGAATATCTACGTCATTTTATGGATGTAAGACAAAAGAATTGGGTTCAGCTGTTGGATGTAGTCCAATTTTGTTTTAATGCTCAAATAAGTTCGTCAACTGAAACAAGTCTGTTTGAGATTGTTTGTGGTTGGTAACCTGTATTTTCGCACCTTGTTGATCATTTTTATGTAGGGAAGAATCCCCAGGCTGATAACTTTACCAAGGAATGGAAGTAACTAAAAGACATCACTAGACCTATCTAGAGAAAACCTCAAAGCGAATGAAGAAGTGGACAGATAAAAATCGCTGCCCCTTGAGTTTTGGGTGGAAGATCAAGTCCTCATCAAACTGTGACCTAAACATAGTCGATTTTGGAGACGTAAAGACCAACACCTGGTGAAAAAATACGAGGGACCAGTATAAGTGCTGAAAAGGGTGGGGAATACATCTTACAAAGTGGTGTTGCTCACAAGGATGAAAATTCACTAATGATTCATGTGACTAACTTGAAGCCTTGCCATCATGATTTCGATGACATGCAGTTCAATGTCATAGTCTGACCAACTATCGACCTCAGCCAGAAAGAAGATAAAGAAGTTGAAGAAATCCTAGCTGATCGAATGAGGAAGGGTCGAAGACCCACAAGAAGAATCCACGAATACTAAGTGAAGTTGAAGAACCTTGATGTGGAAGAAAATAGTTGGAAATGTGTTGAAGACCTAGAAGCCTAGACGCAGAAGATCGAAGTGTTGGGGTTTTATGTTCTAAAACTCGTAGATAATAAATATAATTCATTGATCGTTATTTATTAATAAAATGTTATTATTTCAATAAGCGTTATTGATTATATTATTAGCTTCGTCTTAATAACCTAAATCTAATAAACTAAGATCCTAAGTTGTTTGATGAGTCTTAAATAATATGTAGAGACATACAGGGACCAATGTTCGAGATCAGCTTCAAGAGTTTATAGTATAGGGATAAGGTTGAGTACCTTATCTTGGTAACACTATGGATACAAACCACTTTGTATTTAATACAAACGTAATGATTCAACGCATTTGTGTAGGTGACATGCGAGTGAGAGTATCCTATGCAATGAGTTTGCATAAAATCAGACCACGAAATAGTAACCACTAGATGTAACTTTGTTAACTAGTTAGGTTTTAATTGTATTAGGATGACCTAGGTAACTTAGTCTTAATGCTGAGTGTATTATGAACTCTTGTTTTTCGCGAGGGATTGTCTTTTGATCTGTAGGTCTATTGGGTCCCCTTCTTAGCTCATAAAGAGTAATGAGATTTATTTATGTTGGTTGTAACTTGAAATATTCAAATTTACTTTGGGAATTAGTATAATGTATGGATACATTTTAATATAAAGTTTATATTTTAATCAAACTTTATTATATAAAATTAATTTTAGATATGATTCAAAATTATTTTATGAGAGTTAAAATATTTGAATAAAAATATTGGATTTTTTCGCTAACTTTAGTCAAGGACAATAAGATCATTTGACCATTCAAGTCAAAGTCAACTTTGACTTTGACATTGACATTTTCAAGTCAAAAGTCAACATTTTGACATTTCACCATTTTATTCGTCTTGATTAATTCTGACCTCCAGAGCATAAATCCACATCCATTTTTCTAAAATTCAAATCATATTTGAATATAAAGCCAATCAAAGTTTGACTTTTCAAAGTCAAAAGTTAACATTGTGACTTTTTACAATTTTGACCATTTTCATCAATTCTAAGCTTTCGAATATGAATTTGTATTCATATTTTTAATATTTAAATAATATTAAATATATACATCAATTTCTCTCTATTTACCTGATTTGAACAATTTGAATTATTCCAACATAATTTTTTAAGTTAATTCCATATGAGCTACCATGGAAACTTAATAAACCTATAGATTATGGGCTTCAATGGCCCAAGATCACCTGGCTAAACTCTTTTAGACTCAGCTAATCAACATTCGTTAACTAACGGGTCATTCTACTAAAGTCCCGTAGTTGCACTCCCTTCAATATAGATTTATTTGTGTCAATTTGAGATAACCATGATCAGTAAGTTAATCTTTCACATGTTGTTCGAAACTTTGGCTAGGTCAAAATACTGTTTTACCCCTTAAGTCCCACTAATCCATTATTGAACAATTGTTTTAAGGTCCAATTGTTATAACTTAAAGGTGACTATTTTAAAGTTCCAGCTTTATGTAAACTCTTTACATAGAATGCTCCCACTTTCATGTATCCACATGAACGATTCAGGATTACATTTTTGTACTAACTACAAAGCAGACCCCATCCATAGTATTTCCAGAATAAGGTGCCAAACCTTATTCATACACTATAGATCGTTTGGGCTATATACTTGAACTTGATCCACATTTATGTTTCTATATAAAGTTCAAGTCTACACTAGATAGTATCGATACATTAGTTTATTGGATTCAAGATTAAGTATTCAACTTTCACTCATAAGTCTTAATCACTTTATTGAATAGAATAAAATTTAAACCACAAACTACGAGTTTTAGAACATAACTTCTAACAATGGTCTCCAGCACATCAGAACAACAAACACTCAATCCTTCTTGTACTCCATTCAAAGTTTTGGTTGAGGAAGACAATAGTTATTTTATAACCTATCATTGTTTCTTCAATAGAATTCAAAATATACAATTTATTCTTGACAATTTAGTATAAATGATTCTGAGTTAATATATTATATAAATGTAAAGTATTTATGCTAACATTGACACCACCAAAAACGAACATGAATAGATGGAAGAAGGAATGAGTGGTAAATGGAGCATTTGGACACCTCTCCTCACTCTCTTAGTTGATTTTCCCGATGGAGGTGTAAAGAAGATGGGGGATCTTTTCAAGTTCAAAATTGTCATTTACTCTTTTTACTTGAATGCTCCCAGTGTTAAAACCATTATTTTAATAGTCAATTTACCGAAAGAGGTGGAGTTTTCATTTTATAATAAAGCATCTTTTAAAATTGAAGTCCAAAAGTTAGGAAGTAAAAATATATATATATATTTTCAACTATTTGAAAAATTTGTAAATTCGATCAAAGTTTCACATCGATTAGATAAAAAGATGATACCAAAAGCAAAACCATGAAAATGTATATCCAAAGTAAATAATATCATACTACAGTGAAGATATTTGAAGGATTCTATTGTTTAACAAATTTTAATTTAGCTCATGTATGGGCTAATACGAAGTCTTAATTTTTCAAATTATAGCCAGAAATTTAGTAACGTGGGAATTACTGGTACACTTTTCTTTTATATACTCAATCCTCTTCATTGAATCTAATGTCTACTTAAAATAAAAACGAACATAAAAATTATTAATATTTTTTTATTTAAAATTAATTTATCGAACATCGTAACCAATTTTCTTTAATTCAAAAATAAAATTTACGAAGTGTTTGGGTAGTATATTTTTTTCATATATAATTAATTATCAAACAACTCAACCAGTTTTTATTTATTAATTGATTTTTAATGATAATTCATACAATTCTTATTAACAAAAACAATCAAGTCCAAGACTCTAAAATGTAGATTAATGACTCTCAATAGCAATAGCTTTTTAATGGTTGCTAATTCCGGTTATTAATTGTTGACACGAAAAACTATTAACATTTACTGAACTTCTATTTATTGGATCTGTTCAAAAACAATTCAAGAAGTTAAAAATTAGTTATGGTTAATTGCTAACTAATTTTTAATAGCTTTACACTCTAAAAGGAAGAGATACTCAACACTTATCTGCAATGTTCTTCATCTTATAATCTTTTCAAAAGGAAAGGAAATAAATTGATAGTCTTCAAAGTGGATGTAGGTGATCTTGTTGAACCACTCTAAATCTCTATACGTTGATCCTCTTGTTTTCTTTCTATTCTTTCAAAACACTTTTCACTCCATTATTAAACTTGGACGTTGATTCCACATCAAAGAAGCTTGAACGAAAAGGAAGAAAGAAATTTTGCATGAAAAAAAATGTGAAAAAGAAACTTGACCTTTGTTTTTTTTGCACGTTCCAAAAGGAGAGAGAAAAGGACGGTAGTTGTCCTTTATACAATAAATTTTGCATTAAAAAGGTAAATGAATTAAATAAAATCTTTTGTTTTTCTAATAAATATTTTATCACTTACAATAGTAGAATTTTTTTATGATAATAGAGTCTATGTCACTACTCTTTCTAAATTGCAAAAGTAACAAATTTAAAAGTTAACAACTCTTTGATAGTCGTATGATATCACTAATTACTTGACATATTTATCATATTTACAATAAATAAAAAAGATGTGTTATTGGTTGTTTTTTTATAAAATATTTTTGTCATCTGATACAATTTCTAAAAATCTATCGTACTAGTCAAAAGTTTCGCCAAAACTGCACCTTTGTCATTTTGCTACATCTGATCACTCTAATTTGCAATCATAAATTTGACACAAAAGTTGTGATAAATTTTGGAGAAAAAACCATTTTTCATGTTCGAAATGCGTATAATTAACTTTAATGACAGTTTCTTCTCTCTCCTATCTATTTTTGCTATTGTTTATTTGTCCTTAAAAAATCCATTTTCCTCTAATATACTTTTTTGTGTTTTCAAAACTCTTGGTTTCTTAAAACATTCGTAACAATTTGATAACAAAGTAAAAAAAAACTAGAGATTCAAAATGTGTATTTAAGACTAAAAATTAAAAAGCGATAATTAAACAGCTCACTCATTCAAAGTATTAATTTCCTTAAAAATATTTTTTTCCTATAAATAATTCAAATGAGATACATTAATAATTAATGATATTGGTCAAACAATGTTTTAAGTCAAAGTCAAAGTAGATTTTATTATTAGTTGGCTCACAACAAGTAGATAAGTAGAAATAAGTTGTGCAATGTGCAAGTTGACGATGAGCTATTTTTTCCCCTTAAATTGCCAATCACTCTATTTTAATATAACTCTCAACCTGAAATTTCTAAATGACTATTTTTTGTTGTGCTACTATTATTAATTAAAGGTTTAGTGTATATGTAGCCTCTTACCCTTTGTTCTTCAAATCAATTTTTAAGATTCCATTTGATAAGGATTATTTTCTTAATTTAATGTTTAATAAATTTATATGTTCCTTCGTAGTATCTTTCATATTTGCTTTGACTTCTTGCATTCCTTACAAATACTATAATTCTTATTTAAAATTTTAAAAACTAAAATAAAGATTTCAAAATAGTTTAAAATCCTAAACAAATTAGGTTCAAATAGATTACAGAATAATCATACCAAGAGTAGTGGTTATAAATTTTATTTCATAAAATGTCAAATAGTTATCTAAATAAATAAATAAAATGGTCCGTACTTCAGTAGTTGAGTGGATAAAAAAATCAAATAAATAAGGAGCATTTTTAAATATGGTAAAATAAACTAAAATATTTACAAAGACTAAAGTATCAATGATAGACGCTGATAAATGTCTATTACTGTCTATTATTGTCACTGATAGAAATTGATATGGTAGAAACTGATATAAGCATATCAATATCTGTCAATGTCTATCATTGATAGAATCTGAATTTTACTATATTTTGTAAATATTTTGTCAAATTTACCATTTTTGACAATTCTCCAACAAATAATCCTTAAATTCATATTAAAATAATTAAAATTTTCTAAATTATGTTGAAAAAAGAAAAAAAAAACTATTTAAAAAAATATAGCAAAAAAACTTAAATAAACTATAGAGAATTTGATAGATTTTGCTATATTTTGTAAATAGTTTCAATTTTTTGTTATTTGAAAGCGTCCCTTTTTTTTATTAGGTGTACATATGTATCAAAATCCAAAACCGTTAAATTTTGAATTGGTGCTTTGTTAATCGATTAAATATATTTGTTCAAGTTTTTTAGTATGTGCTATACTGTTTTTCTTTGGTACTCTTCGAATATGTTATAGAGTGCTCACATGTCTCAGTTGTCACAATTATTGTTGTAGATCTACATAATATTTCTTTTCATATTCACATTATTTTACAGATTTTATTCACTAGGATGTTTGCTTTTTCCAAGGCTCAACCGAATTATATGGATATTTTCCTTACTCCGTTGTGTTATTTAAGCTCATGAAGCATTTGTCACTAGAGTTTTTGCCCATGTTGTATTGCTTGTTCTTCTTGTGAATTCAATAGAAATCTTGTGTTTGAAGTAAATGTTCTTTTGTGTATGTGGTTATTGTTTTTGTGAGTAGTTCATTATATTGAAGATTGTTTCAATTTCGAACTTACTACACTGTTTTATAGGGAGCCCAAAGCCAATTAACTTGTGGAGTTTTCATCCTTAAAGAGAGCCTAAGGTTTGCTCTTGAGAATGAAGTTCCTATTACCTTAAGGGGGAGTGTAAGTTACTCGAATGAATGAAGTTCACGAATAGAAGAAGAAAAGATAATTTCAAATAAGAGGAAGTCTCACACGCTTAAGGGAGCCTAAGTTACTCAAGTCAAGGAAGTTCATGAAGAGAAGAAGGAAAGATAATTTCAAGTGAGAGGAAGTCTCACACGCATAGGAAAGCTTAAGTTACCACACTAATAGTCATATACTTTGGGGAACCTAAGTGTTCAACTGAGTTTGTTTTACTATTGTTACTATAATCTTGCGTGTATACAAATAAGTAAAGTAGCATTGCAATCACTAAACTTTTTTTTTTATATTTAGTGGATTAGCTTTTCTAGGCATAGTGCCCCAAACGTAGGTGTTGTATCACCAAACTTGGTTATCAACTCTTGTGTGTTACTATTATTTTTCTTTTTGTTACTTTTACTATTGTATTTGTATTTGCTACTCAATATGCATGAAAAAACCGTGTTTTGAAATTTTATTTTGGAATTTGGGCTAAAATTCAATTGGTAGTTGTATCAATATAAACCATATAATTTTAAGTGTATCAATTTATATTGTTGGGGAGTTTGTTTTGCAATATGATTGACTTGTTTACTACCGATAAAACTTGAACAACATGTTTCTGTAATATGTTCTATGTCGTGTTTCTAACCTCCAAAAATTAAGATAATTTTGAAGTTAATTATCTTAGTTTTATTTAATTAAGTTTAATTTATTGGACATTATTTGAAATTCATTTAGTGAGAATTATTTGGTTTTATAGAAATTGGAAAAGATAATTATATTTGTTAAAAAAAAGACTATTTAAGGAAAAAATTGTATTTTGGAAAGAGGATAAAATAAACTATCTCTTGAAGGATAATTAGTTGGAGAAAAGATATTTATTAAGAAAAAAGGAAAATAATTATTTGTAAAAGTATAATTATTTGTAAAAGTATATTTATGGAGAATTTGAAAAAATAGATAAAAGTTGATTGGATGAGAATTAAATGAGGAAAGAGAAATGTTAGATTTATTTTGGAAAATAAGTGATTAAGTAAAAGAAAAAGAAAGATAATATTAATAAAATAAGAGAAATTTTTATAAATATAACAAAACACCAAAATATTTACAGCTTGTGTAACAAAATAAAAAAGCCCATAAAATTGACTATTTTTAAAAAATATATTTTATATTTGCCCTTTGTAATTTTTCTTTTCCTTTCCATCATCTTTTTCTCTTCTTCTGTAATTTTTTTTATATTTTTTTTAAATTGTTATTTGGTTGTTTAAGATCGTATGTCAAATATAAAAGATCGTGAAAAAAAATCGTTGGATATTGGGTAGCCAAATCTAAACGTACCAAAGAATCTTGAAAAAATTGTTTAGTTTTAGGTAGCCAAATCTAAACGATCGTGTACCAAATGTAAATGATCTTATACCAAATTTAAACAGTCGTGTACCAAATCTAAATGATCAATGATCGTGTACCAAAAAAATCGTTTAAATTTGAGTATCTAAATGATCATGTACCAAATATAAACGATCATGTACCAAAAAAATAATTTAGATTTGGCTACCTACTAAAAAATCTTGAAAAAAATCATTTAGATCTGACTATTCGAATTTAAACGATTAAATCTAAACGATTGTGTACCAGAGAATAGCTAAATCTAAACGATCTTGTACCAAAGAATCTTGAAAAAATAGTTAAAAAATGTTTAGATTTGGAAACGATCAAATTTAAACAATTGTGTAGGAAAGAATTGTCAAATTTAAACAATAGTTTACCAAATATATTACGCGCATCGATTGCCAATTAATCAAGGAGGCATTTTTGGTCTTTTCCATTGTGGACTTTTTCTATTTTCAAAGTTGTTCTATACAAAGTAAATATTTTGTTGCTTTATTATACTTTTGAAAGACCCTTAATAATAATGTCATCATTATTAATAATATTATTGTATTTAAATGGCCTCGAATCACGTGTGACTATTCATCTTCATCTTCTTCCTTTATTCAACCCTAGTGCCACCCAGCTCTCCTTGTCGCCACTAGCCATCACCTTCTTTGGTTGACCTCCGCCATGTGAATAGATCGATGACTATTGCTCCCTGCTAGTCAGACAACGTCGTCTGTCATTGCAAGCCAAGTCGAAAGCTCTTGTCTTTATGCGTTTGTCCCCTCAAGTTCGCAAGTTGTCCATCATCTCCTAGCTTCGTTCACCGTCCAAGGACTCTAAGCTACAATCGTTCGTCTCTCCATTCATACTCCACCTTCAAACGTCGCAAGCCATGTTGGTTTTCCTCCTTCCTACCATCTGCATTAAGGGTTACCTCGTGAGCTTCCTTCCTCGAACCGTGCAAGCTAGTGCCTTCTTCCTTTCCTAGTCGAGTCGCTAGCCCTCTTTTTCTTAAGCCATCGAGCCATTTGAGCCTGTCTGATATTTTTCTTGGTGAGTTTTGATTGGATTTTAGGTACATCTATCAAATATTTAATTTTGATCTAAGTAAATATAATTTTGGATCAAAGATTAGTTTTTTGTTTCTTTGAATGTGTTTTTGGCAAATTGTGGAAAAACCTGTGGACTTTTCCCATAAACTTTAGGTAAGTTGATTTAGAAGAATTTTTGGATCAAAAGCCAACGGTTAATTTTACTAATTAAGTTACTATTTTTTTTCTTATTGTTTAGGATCTATTCAGTGGAAAATCTTTGGCTGTCAGCTAAAAATTAATTGTTTTAGTTAATCTCGAGGTAAGAGATTCTACTACTGGACCTTCAAATTAAAGAACTTGCATGTGTTTATGGATTATGCAAGATGCTAGCTAAAATGCATAGTTGTTGTGTCAATGTTGATTGATGTTATGTGATGATTAAGCATGATCTTTGGATTCCACGCTTCATGGACTGTTATGTTTTATGGGGTATTATGATTGATGATTCATGCCATGTTATGTCGATTGCTACATGATTTTGGATGGTGGTGTGTCTGTTAACTTTGATTGTTAAGCTTTTTACCCCACTTATAATGTGTTCCTATCAATGGAGTCACTCGCACGACTAGGGATGTTCCTACAAAACCACTTGCATATACGATTATGAGTGTACCTACGGATCACATGCACGGTTAGAGATTAATTATACTATATACGAGGTCACTCACATGACTAGGAGTGTTCCGATGGAATTACTCACATGATTAGAGGTGTACCTATGTATCATAGACATGTTTAGGAGTGTGTACCTACGTACAATCACTCACATGATTAAGGGTGTTTGTACGGTCTCACTCGTCTAGTGTGTATCTATGATCACTCGCACGATTATGGGTGTTTGTACAATCTCACTTGTCCAGGTGTGCTCTATTGGACACATGATGTTATGATTATGTTTCTAATGGAAAGTTAACAGATCACCTAACGAGACTAATAGTGGGTCCCTTACTGTGGATATTTTTATATATTCACTTTTTTTTTATGTTTAAAATTTTATATGTTTAATATTTCAGGCAAAGGTAGAGGATCTGGAAAGCTGGCAAGCAATAGAAAGGGTTCATGACATGCCATATGGGAACTTAGTTTTGCTTCCTCAATCTATGCACCGATTTTTCAATATTTTGTTTTTAGACATTTTTTTAAAATTTTTTTATCCTATTTATTTAAAATTATTTTATTTATATAATTATTAGAACCCACGGGTCACGTTTTAAAATTGTTTGGTTGGTTTTGTCGATTATATGTCTTTCGAACACTTATTTGATATAAATTTTATAAAAGTTTTAGTTTTCTCTTTTCAAGAAAGTGTCTTTTGATATTTATTTTTTTTAGTAATGACCTTTTCACTTAATTTAAAAGTTTAGGTCGTTACAACGTTGATTTACCTTTAGATTGGTTTCTTATATATTGTTACGTGTTGTGCCTTGTCTGATTTATATGCTAAGACATTTTCAATGACATTAACTTGAAGATAGATAAATTTTGTAGAAGATTATTTTCATTATTTGTCAACAAAAGTTTTCAGATTTTGTGATTTGTTTTTTTCTTACAGAGTTGGTTTATATCTTTGCAAAGTTTGTGTGTGCGCGTGTGTATATATATATATATATATATATTTATTTATTTATTTAGAGGGAAAAGATTCTTGAGAACAACTTATTTCCAGCTAGATAGTTGAAAACTGAGGTTTCTACTTAGGAATTATCCAAGACATGCAAAACTCATGTCTGCTTGCAATTTGAAATAAGCAATCGTCAAACAAGACGATATTACAATGTAAATTACATAGAAAAAGGAACAAAGCAAATTAAAAAATATATAGAGAAGAAAATTACTCTAATAAATTTGAATCTGTTAAACTAAACTTACTATGATATTATTTATTAATTAATTACAATAATATGAGATTGCGATACTTAATTTCTTAAATTAAATATAAAAATAAATTCAT
>JBBPDI010000023.1:24676060-24687346 GCA_037974545.1 Cucumis variabilis | reverse complement strand
TAATAATAATAATAATAATAATAATAATAATAATAATAATAATAATAATAATAATAATAATAATAATAATAATAATGCACAATTAATCAATAATAAAAGTTCATAGTAGGTTACAAAACAAAAAAAAAAAACTAATAACCAATCATTATGAATATAAAATCATATTAATATATCAATCATCGGCTTAAAAAATATTAGATATTACCTTTTTTTAACAAAGAATTTCTACAATATTCACTTCTTCAATTTTGGAAAAGTAAATTCTTCGTTGGTTCTAAAAGTTACAACAAGATTCAGAATTCAACTCATCAGAGATAAACCAAATGATTAAATTTAAAATTTACATTGCTTTAAATTATTATATAATCATGTTTTAGAATCCAATCTAAAACTTTTTGGGTCTAAATAAAATAGCTAATGAGAAAAATAATAACATGATCAAATGTATAACGATGTGATAAGATAACATGATCAAATGTATAACGATGTGATAAGATAAAATGATAGCAAATATGTATTTTAGTATTTGTTGAATATTGAAGTACCTTATTTTAAATTAAATTTACCTTATTTTTGTTGAACATGGGAGTATCATGACCGTGGTGCGATGAAAAAAGATCAGCATTATACATGTATAACAACTTGGTCAAAAATCTAATTGTTTCTAACAATTTAGGAGAGATTGATTCTAGATGGTGATGAATTGGTAATTTTTTTATAATGTTTAATTTTAGTAATTGTGGTGAAGTTTTTTAAAAAGAAATATTTTATTTTAATAAATAAGATTAATATATGGTAAGTTTTTTTTTTTACCTGAACAAAAATTATTCCTAATAATTTGGGAGGGCTGATTTTTTTTTATAAATTTGGTAGATGGATATTAATTTGGTATTTTCTTTTTATAATGAATGATTTTAGTAATTGAGTTAAAAAGTTTTTATAAAAATAAAACTTTTATAAAAAGAAAGTTTTGTTTTTAATAAATAAAATTAATATATAAATTTTTTTATGATAAAAAAATATCCTTATATACTTGAGATTTTTTTTCATGTTTTTATGAAAATATAAAATAATGTCAATAGATTAAAATTAGAGCTTTGAAGATAAATAAGTTAAGAGTACATGATATATTCTTAATTGTCTAACTAATATATTTAGAAATTTGAGTAATCATAATTTGTAGATTTGTGGGTTATATATATATATATATATATATATATTCACTGAAAAATTACAAATGTTATAAAGAGCTTAGGGTGAAATAAGTTTGTTACAAACAAAAATAAATAAATTTATCATTCTAATTTAATTGTTTTGTATTCAATCATTAGGTAGTATTTTTTTAAAATATTATTTTTTAAGAGATATAACAACAAAATTAAAAGCAAAATTAAATATCGTAAGTTTTTAGACATACCATATTCAAGAAAATTAATGTTGATAATTGGATGGAATTTAATGTATTTTCTAAAAATAAATAACATAGTTTACAATTACAATCTTTATAGATGATAGAAGATTAATTTAACAGATTTTTAAAATAATGCTTAATTGTTGTAGTTGGTGTTAAACAAAAAGGTTTCTTCTCTGTAAATAAGATTGACTTTAATTTGTAAATTTCTTTTATGATAAAAAAACGTCCTTAAAAATATCTTCTGTTATATTATTATTATTGTGTTGGACTATGCATATTTATATTTACAAATTAGAGATGTTTATAAATAGGGTTTACGACGAATTTGTTTTGAAAAGTATTTTACAAATCTATTAGACTTTCTTTGTTCTTTTTCCTTTTTTTATATATATGTCATAATTTGGAAATGTTTACAAATTTATTAACTTAAATCAGTCTGACTATCTGGGAAATAGGCCATTCGGTATTCATATGTAGACCGAGGATGTGGCTACAACTATTTCATACCTATTAGTAATTCTCAGAACAAGAGGGAGGGGTCACTAAGTTCTTTCAGTCAGAGTTCCGGATCGAAGATTCCCTGATATCTTTGCAGACTTATGCTCAATGAGTGTCTATAAATTTAGCAAGATTTCATCTAGTATTTTATTGAAATTAAGATTTATAATAATTTTGTTGTATAACTAACTATTATAATTTTTAAATATATTTTATAATAGATCTACAATATTTAAGCATTAGATAATATTTTATATGTTTTAAAAAATAAATAATCTTAAGATATGCTAAAGAAAGCAAAGTTAATGAGTGAAATAAATAAATGCCAACCATTATATAAAAAGGAATATTTTTAAAAATAGTAGATTTTACAAAATATTTATAACTTATAGCAAATTTTATCACGGATAGTCATTGATATGCTATAGTGATAGAAGACTATCATTGATAGAATTAAAACTCATTATATATATATTGATAGATATTTTTTTGCATTAATATCTTTTAAGTTATATATATTATCTTCCCAAATAATTAATAGTAGCTTTTATTATTATTATTATTATTGTAGTGAAATTTTGATGCTAGCAGAAAGTTTCAATGGATAACATACAAAAGGAAACTTTAGCTTCAAAAGGTAAACACTTAACCTTTTATTATTCATTTTTTCTTAATTATTAATCTCATTAATTGTAATTGAAAGGGTCTTTTTTTTCACACTATTTAACCGTTTGTACATAATAATATTCTCTACAATATTTGATAGAAAGATATTATATATTAGTTACTATCTTACCATGTTATATTATTCACAAAAATAAGACATTTATTTAAAACATTATGTTTACCATTTGTATTCATAGGAAAACAAAAAAATGACTTAAAATGAGAGGAAGAAAAAAAAGTATATGCAGAGTTATCGATTGAATATAGAAAACTTAAAATTCAAAAGTCTGCACATGCAAACAAGATAGCATGAGAGAGAACAAATTTGAAAAGAAATTTTGAACAAGGACAATACATTTTCCCTTCAAGAACTACATGTAGCTACAACAAGTGGTACATTTTCAAAATTCACTTACTCATATTTTAGATTTATAGTATATGAAATAAAAAATAATAATGTTTCATATTTTAAAACAGATAATATTTCACATGAGGAAGATGTTATTCATGAACTCAAATCAATGCCTCCATGTGCATTTTGCAATGCCAAACGTTTTGAATTTGAGACTCCAACATTTTGTTGCCATAATGGAGAAATTAAACTTTCTTATAGTAAACATCCTAATGAATTGTTAGATTTATTTACATCTCAACTTGAGGAGAGGATCAATTTTAGAAAGAATATAAGGACATACAATAGTATTTTTTTCTTTCACTTCTTTTGGAGTTAATTTGGACAAAAACTTAGCTTCATCAAGAAAAGGGGTTTACACATTCAGAGCTCAAGGACAAATATATCATGATCTCCCAACACTTTTACCAGAGGATCATCCTAGATACTTTCAGTTATATTTTTACGATACAGAAAATGAAGTGTAAAATAGAATAAAGATACTTCAAGATGGAGATCTAAAGAGTCAGTTACAAAGAAGTTAATAAATGTCCTCCAAAATAATCCGTACACTCAAATTTTTAGATCTTTGAAAAACATTAAGTCATTCGAAGACATTCATATACATATTGCAAGTAATCTGAAGGTTGATCAATGAGTATACAACATACCTACAACAGATCAAGTTGTAGCAATATGGATCGAAGGAAACAAAGAAAATGTGCCCTTTAAGAGAGATATTATAGTCCAAGCACATTCTGGAAGTCGACATAGAATAAAGCATTATTTTAGTTGTTACGACTCGCTACAATATCCATTGTTATTCCCAAAAGGAGAACCTGAGTGGCATCAAGAAATAAATAGATGCACTGATCGAACTAAAACTATCCATTCAAATGTGATGAATTTTTATATCTAAGAAACTGAAACAATTGAACAATCAGAAGAAATCATTCAACGAGATTGTCAAGGTATCATACTCTCTTTCTCTCGATGTGTATATATATATTATTTTGTAAAGTCGTTTCATACATTTTAACTTTATAACATAAATGATTGTTAGGTATATTGAAGAAAGAACATAACAGAATTTCTTATAGAGAGTACTATTGTTACAAGTTTCAAATAAAGCCAACCCCACAAATTATTCTTTTGGCCGGAAGATTGTTCCAACAATATGCAGTTGATATGTACATAAAAATTGAAACAACAAGATTAGATTTCTTTAGAGCACAACAATCTCGCATAAGATCTAAGTTGTACCAAGGGTTGGTAGATGTTGTTAATGCAGGAGAAACGAGGGGTGATAAAATAGGAAAGAGAATAGTATTACTCTGTACTTTCGTTCGTGGTCCAAGAGATATGCGACGAAGATACTTAGATACAATGGCCTTAGTACAACGATTTGGAAAACTTGATCTTTTTATTACAATGACGTGCAATTCAGATTGGAAAGAAATTCAAGATGAGCTTTTACTAGGACAACGACCACAAGATAGACCAGATTTCACTTCGAGTTTTTCGAGCAAAACTTCAAGATCTTAAAGATCAACTTTTCAAAAAACAAATTTTGGGTAAGGTTGCTGTATATGTTTATGTCATAGAGTTTCAAAGGAGAGGATTACCACATGTCCATATTTTAATAATTTTCCATAGGGACAACAAAATAATGAATGTTGATCAGTATGATAACTTTATTTGTGCTGAAATTCCAAAAAAAGATGAAAAACCTCTTCTCCACGAGTTAGTAATCAAACATATGCTTCATGGACCCTGTGGAGAAATGAAAAAAAATAGTCCATCATGGTTAATGGAAAATGCATGTTCCACTATTCAATACCTTATAGTTCAAAAACTACGCCAGAAAAAGATGCACATCCAATATATTGAAGAAGGAATGATGGAACAAAAGCAAGTATCTAATTTAATATCTATTTTTTATTGTACCAATTCAATTTTCAAAACAATAAGATATATTTATACTGCTTTTATTTCGTTTACATATCAATATTAGGAATGCGATCTTAGATAATGCTTGGGCTACTCCTTATAATCCATATCTTCTTACAAGATATAATTTTCACTTTAATGTTGAAATTTGTTCAACGATTAAGGCTGTAAAATATCTATACAAATATATATATAATGGTCATGACAGAGCAACAGTTTCAATAGGAAAAAATGATAACAAGGAAGTTGTCAATGAGATACAAGACTTTCACGATGCAAGATGGGTCTCAATCCCAGAAGCCTTGTGGAGAGTTTTGTACTTTAGGTTGAATGAGATGCATTCTGCAGTTATAAACCTACAATTGCATCTTCTAAATCAACAATTGATTTCATATTGAGAGAACCAAAATTTGTGACAACTTGTTGGATTTGAATATGCTTCCAAAACAATGTTGACAAAATTTTTTAAAATGTGTCAAGCACATGAGGATGCTAGAAAACTGTTTTATAAGGAATTTCCAGCATACTATGTATGGGACAAAAGTGTAAAAGAATGGATGCCCCGAAAAAAGGATATGTTATATCTAGAATCAATGGAGTAAATCCAATTGAAGGAGAAAGGTATTACCTCCGACTTCTACTAAATCATGTTGTAGGTCCAACATCATTTCAGTATTTGCTAACAGTCAAAGGAATTTTTTGCCTTACATTCAAAGAATCAGCACAAAAGAAAAAAAAAGCTTTGCTTGAATCAGATCAAAGTTTGAAAGAATGTTTAGATGAAGCTGCAACTATTCAAATGCCATATGCATTTTAAAGACTTTTTTCTACATTATTGGTGTACTATGAACCAACAGAAGTTAGAACACTATGGAATCCATATTGGGAACATTTGATTAAAGATTACAAGGACAATAATAGTTTCACAACTACCCAAAAAATCCAATCCTTAGAGACTTAAACTTCTTGGAGGCAATGGGAAAACATGTTCGACAATTTGATCTACCTAAAATTGATGAAGACATTCATGAATATGAAGAAAATTTCAACAAGGAGATTGTAGATGAGAAGTCTATTATAATAAATGAAGCAGATATCCAAGCATCATTAAAGTTGAACAATGCACAAAAAGTTGCTTATGATATGATCATCGAAACAATTAATACAGATAGAAGTGCAACATTCTTTATAGATCACTAGAAGAAACTTGACATTTAATGTCGATTGGAAAAAACGAAAATTGATCTTTAATGTTGTTTCTTAAAATACGAATGTTTAATGTTGGTTTTAAACCGACATCAAAGAGGAATGATTAATGTCGGTTTAAAACCGACATTATACATCCGCATTTTAAAAAGTGACATTAAACCTCCATAATTCTTAATTTTTTATTATTTTATTATTTTTTATTTTTGTAAAATTAATTCACTCATAACTCTAATCACTTTACTCATTCTTCTTCCCTCTTATCTCATCTTACCATAAACTCCTCAAACATTTTCTTCTTTATCACTCACTCTTCGTCGTGATGCCATCCTTCGTGCCTACAACCATTGAAGATCTATCAAACCAAGTGTCGCCCACCACTGTCTCACCATCCCAAATTGTTTGTCATGCTCACCACGACCGAAGATCGTCCTTTGCAGTCGTCGCATTTCTTTGGCATTTCTTTGGTGCTTCGTCATGCTTCTTCCAAAAATCTAGCTCCATCTTCTTCTCGGTTGATGTCTCAAATTTTGTTAATCAATAATCTGGTGTAGATCTACAAGTTGATGGTGATATGACAAGAGAAAGGGGTGTTTACATTCAGGTTTTGCATTATAATTTTGAATCTTTATATTTACCAAGCAAGGTATTTTGTAGATGAAGTGAAGGACAAGAGGGGAAAAGATATTAATGTAAATTCTTGTGCACAAGAATTTGCCGAACACCTTCCCGATGAAATGCCTACAACATGTTTGATCAAATGACTGAATGATGACATTAGTTTTTTTTTATCGTTGGTTATTAATAACAGTCCACTAGTTAGATTATTTGAAATTTTAGCTTATTGGTTGGTTATTTAATATTTTTCTATGAAATGGGGTGATGCTCAAAAACTTGTAAATGTTGAGTTTGATTGAATACATGTCTTCCATGTTTTATTCGAGCCAATGTGTAGGAAATAGTAAGGCCTCTTTTGGGGTTCTTGAAGTTGTTGACCATATAACTTTGGATTAAAATTTTTTTCTTGTTGCCTAATAATTAGTGGAATAAATTAGAGGTACTTCCCTCTTATATTCAATAGTAAAAGTTAGTCCACCACACTACTGAAGAATTTCTTTCGACTTTGTGAGATAATGTAAGTAGAAAAAATTGTTGGTTTTTTGTCTTTGAAGTTGTTAAGTCTACATAAAGCAATATCTTAAGTTGTGCTTATTTAGTTAGAATTTAGAAATGGTTTGATTAACTAATATCTTAAATTGCTGTTTTTTCTCTCTTCTTGTTCTATATATTTCGACATCTGGATGTTATACTTGCAATTTAAGTTATGATTTGCTAATTGCAGTACTAGTAGAGCTCTGAAAAAATTTATAGAAATAAATTATCATGTCCATTGTTTTTAAGTTTTATTGTTTTTCTTTATATAGGTCTTTTTTAGATTTGATGTCTATAGTATTTTAGTTTGAAGAACTTTTATATCTTGATTGAGTGAGATTTGTGGATCGTATTATCGTCCAAGTTTTTACCTTTTACTTCTGAGGATTTTGATTAATCAGTTGTTATCAAAAGAAGCAGCGTTTACACATGTGATAATTAATATTGAGAATCCTTCATAGGATTAAATGTTTTTTAGTCAACTTTAGTTTTAGACAAATTTAGTCAACTTCAGCATATTTGGCCACAAAATAATCTTGAGTTTGAGATATTTTTATTGTTTTGACACTAAACCATAGAGTTATTTATTGTTTTTCTTAAAAACTTTTAATGTTTCTATTTTTGGTGGTCTCTTCATCTGTAGTTGGAGTGGAAGCAAGAAAGCAATATTACAACAAGAAGAGCAAGCATCATAAACAAAAGGTTCTAATTTGGATATTTCACATTTATGTAGCCTTCTACTTCTGAGATTGACAATCTAAAACTATGAAATACCAAGCGAACTAACTTTAATGTAGTGTTTAATTTTGGTATTTGCTGATGGGAGTTTGATAAGTATAGAATAGAAGTATCATGCATCATTTTATGACTTGGTGATTGGTAAGTATGTCCATCACATTATTGTTTCATTGAATACTTGATATAGACATTATTGGTAAGTAGGACTTGGGGTTTGTAAGCTACTTTGGTTGATTCCTTTCTAGTAGATATCTTGATGAACACTCTGATGAAGACAATTTTAGGTTTGTAAAGGCTTTTTACTTCTTCGTGTAAATGAAGTAATAATTATATTGGTTGTTATGTAAGTGAAGTCTTAATTTTTTTGGTTTATTTGGTGACTTTAATTTGTTTTGTTAATTTGATGGCTTTAATTGTTGTAATGTTTATAAGATTTGACCTTAAGCTTAGTTTTGTAGCTATATTTTTAAGTTCTTACTATAGCAAATAACTTTCTGTTTGTGTTCTTCTTGTGGTTTTGTTTCAGCTTCCTCAAGATATTGAATGGCATTTCATTGGGCATTTGTAAAGCAACAAAGTTAAATCGCTTCTTGGTACAGTCCCTTCCCTATTCTAACCATTGAATGTAGGTCATCTTCAATCCTTGTTATGTATTTTGTTCCATAAATGCATCAACTCTATTTCTTCCATTAATGCTTCCAATTTTGATAGTTAAATTTTATAAGAAGCTATTGATCCTTACCACTTAATTTTAGCACTTCACTTAGCAAAAGTCTCATGGTGGTTTTAAAGTTGTTGTTGTGACAGTGACACATACCTGAAACAAACTAAACAACATGGTAACAACTAAATTTGAAATAGTCTTAATTTGATTTTTTTAAAAAAAAATTCCTGAATAATACCAACGTTTTTTGAAAGCTATAAAAACTATTTGCGAATTCATATAGTAGCAGCTGATGCAAACGACCTGCGCTCTTGTAAAGGATGGGTAGAATCTCGAATTACACAGTTGACATTGTTTTGTAATTTTTCTTACATCTCAATGAAGCACGATGATGATAATTTGATATTGTTTCTCCACTAGAAAGTAATATTTATGTTCTTGAGTTGAATTAAAAAATTTTGTTCTAGAAATATCTTTCCTTTGTCCATATTTTTTGTGATTCTCAACAGATTCTGGATTGTAATTCTCAATATATTCTAAATTTTGTCATTTTCCTTTTCTTCTATGTTTGTTTGTGACATTCAATTGTCATTCCACTGCAATTTTATTTTTGGGATACTATTTGCATTATCTTTGTTGATGCTTTACTTGTCTCACTCTATTTTGTATGTTTCTCTACTTTATTGGGTTTGTCCTTTCCATTACCTACAAATTTCATCTTAAGGTAGAATAGAAATATGCCTAATTTGAATATCTATCAATCTTCTTTGCACGAAAAATGAAGTAATGATCATATATAAATGAGTATTATGAGATTTTTCATTTTTATCAATGAAATTATGCAAACTGAATCTGAAGTTCAATGCAACGATAACTTTCTTGTTTATCCAAAAATAGGAATATTCTAGAGAACAAATTTTTAACTTTGGTCAATTAAGATTGCTTGATATAACCCTACAGTGGTTTATACTTTGCTTTACAAATTTTTTTATTACTTGATTTTGTTCTTATTTATTATTATTTACCTTGAAAATTCTTCTGGACTTGCACTTGAATGTGCATCTACCTAATATTAATACTTCATGTGCACTTGATATAACATTTTCTCAACTTCCATGTTCCGTTCTTAGTCTTCATGCTATGGACATTAGTGGAGAGCAACACCTTGATGTGGTATGCCATCCCTATATTCGAAATGTAAGAGATGTTTCCATATTATTTGGTTCTCCGTGAAAGAAATTTCACATATAAACAGTCCTTGGCACTTAGGACCCTTTGGTTAAATTTCATTTTAATATCTTTTAATTATGCATTCATGAGTTGAACTGCAAACACAATTCATACTTGTGTTTTTCATCCTACCGATACTTTTGTTTTGATCATTGGCTCTCATGAGGTTAGTCGCTGCTATTTAATTTCACATGCTATTTTCTTAACTCTTCAGTGAAAATTTGACAATAAATTTTTAAAGTACTTTTCATTACATAGTATAACCTTTTTGCTGTATGTAAGGTGTTTCAAAAAATATCTCAGAGATATTCATTCATGTTCTTTCCAAAGAGTGAGTCCTCTATCTTTTATTTCTGCTATGTCAATTCTATTCTCGATTGTATGTCTGAAATTTTAATGAGAAAGCAGATACTTGTAAGAGTGAGAAATAAAATATTTGTGCATTAGTGAATGAAAGCCAAATCCCATCACTCTTTATTGGAAAAAGCTTATTCAGTAATGATATTATGTAGTTTTCGATTGCAAAAGTGAGAGTAAGGTTGAATATCTTCCCAAAATTAAATATTATAGAATTCTATCATCTTTTTCTCTTAATTTTATTTATTGAGTGGAAATTTATTGTAATAGAATTTCCGCAATGTTTCTGGTCCTTTAAAGAAGCAACTAATCCCTCTTTTAACTTTTTGATCTTGAACAATTAAAATCTTAGAAAGTAAAACAATTCATAACCTTTGATCTTGCATAACTATTTCTCTTTTACCGTATTAAGAGAGAATGTTTGAGTTGAGTTGACTCATATTCTATTGTGTTGGAATTTTTTGTCTTAAAACTCGTAGTTTATAATCATATTTTGTTCAATAAAGTTGTTGTTGAGAAATTGAATATTATAATCTTAAATCCAATAAAATAAGTCTTGAGGCTATTTTTTGAGTAAACTTGAACTTTATGTGAAGACATAAACATGGATCAAGTTCGAGTAAATAGCCTGAATAATCTATAGTATATGAATAAAGGTTGAGCGCCTTGTTCAGACAAACGATGGATACGACCCACTTTGTAGTTAGTACAAACGTGGTGATCCTGAATCGTTCATGTAGAGACATGAAAATGGGGGCATCCTATGTAAAGTTTTTACATAAGACTGAACCATGAAATAGTCACTTTTACGTTTTAACATCGTTTATTGTTTAAAACTGACTATCTCGATTAATTGATAACCTAGGTAACTTAATCTTAATCCTAAGCTAACTATGAACTCTTGTTCACATGAGATTATCCTTAGATCTGCATAGGTGAGGGCAACTCATCAGCGTTGGCCCAATAAGCCTCCCATTTCAAGGGTAAGATCAAATGGATAGCTGGGAACATAGGATGCAA